>JARUHE010124893.1:0-11843 GCA_031471125.1 Archaeomysis grebnitzkii | reverse complement strand
AGTAATAATATAATCTGTATTGGGGTAATACAAGTGCAAGTAATAATATAATCTGTATTGGGGTAATACAAGTGCAAATAATAATATAATCTGTTTTGAGGTAATACATTTGGAAATAATTAAGTAAGGAAATAAACTTATAGTCTTGATTCAAAAGCTCAAACAAATTAGAACATTTTTCAGAATGTTGAAAAGAGATTTATCATTAAAATCAATTTAACAAAACTCCCAAAAACAGAGCTGTGGTATTAGAAAATTTAAAACAACTCAATTGAAACATTAGCTGTAGCTTAAGAATTATAATCTGGCGGAGTGTATGTAGTAAAATGAAACAATTCTCTGTCAACATGTATTGTTTATATGATTATTGATTCATTAGAACAAACGATTGCAAGATAATGTGGAATTAAAGTGTAAATGAATGCGAAATGTGCATCCTCAGATAGACCACCGGGGCCCGTAAGCGAGCATAGCGGTCAGCGTGTGACGACACCATGATGGGTCTTTCGAAGTGTTTCCGACAGTCTAGTTGTGAACCTTTTGGATAACTGACGTGCGCTGCCCCACTCTCTGTTTCGTAACTAGTGGCCTTGGGCAGTTTGGATTACCTTCAGCCCTTAAGTGGAGTGAAAAGTGTATGTTGTTGTGGAGTGAAAAAAGCGAAGCGAAATGAGCAAAACGGTGGCGGAGACGAGAAACTATGTCGTTAGTTGACTAGTTGCTAAACCCCGTTTTGCTCACTCTCTCTTTTGCTATTATTATTGTTTGCAATTCAATTTCATGTTTTAATTGATCCGAATAAACGACTGAATCAAAGGTTCCAAACTCGAAAGAAAAATGGAGACGAAAATGATTTAGAAAGTTGAATTTGTTCAAGAATAAAACCTTGAAATGTGTCACTCGAATTGTTTGCTGTGAATTGCAATGTTTTATTCGCGATTCAAAGAATTCTTGTGTGGCACAAATTCTGAGAAGGTCCAAAAAATTTAAACAAACTGTTCAAATAAAAAAAATAAAATTAATAAACTGTTCAAATAAAAAAAAATAATAAATTGGTTAAATAAACAAATTTCAAATTAATGAACTGTTTAAATAAAAAAAATGATGAACGGTTTGAATGTTTTGTGGAGCGAATTAGTGTCAAAGTAGTTCAAAATTTAATCTTGATAAATGTGTTTTTAATTTCAAAAAAGGTCATTTTCTAAAATGGACTTTTTTAATGTGAATTTGTGAAAATAAATTGTTATCAATCCGTAGTAAAGTTTTCAACATTTAGTGAAACAATAATATAAATTGCAAACATTTGAATTTCAGTCCTGGAGTATCATCATCCAGAAAAATGTCGGTTTAATTTCGAGAAACTTTCCAAAGATGAAAAGACTCGCATCATCATTTTTTCATAGAAACTGATGGTTGTGAAGTCGATTTTTAGATTTGTGAATAAAGCAAATCAAGATCTCTTTGTGACTTGTCTACATTTTTAATTTTCATTTTATACAACAACCCGAATAGATTCCGTTTGGCTGTTGCTTGTGTGAAGGAATGTTCAAGTATCTAAATGTTTTCTTTGTTATTTTTATGTTTCTTTGTTTTAAATAAGTAAAATTGATGCATTTGGGTGTACCATCCATCACCAGCGAAATATTCACACATTTTTCAAATAAAAAATACGAATAATGAATAAATTATTATTTATGTTGTAAATTCTATTTTGTGAAAATTTACCATAGATTTTCACAGTGGAATTTACAACAAAAAATAATAATTTATAACTTCATTCTTCTTATTTTTCTATTTAAAAATGTGCAAAAAATGCCGCCAATGGTACAAATGAGAACTCCGGGCAATGCCAGGTTTGGTGTTGAATGGAATAACCATTTTGGAAGACATGGTTTCAAATATTTTTCAATCAATAGGCTTATTTCTCCTTTGGAAACAATGGTTTGCATTCTTTTACATGTGGCTGATTTATGCTTCCATTTTGTTTTCTTTCCTCAATAAAAACGAAATAAATCAACAATCACATTTTTGTTGGCGTGGTGAAATAAATTTTTATTCTGTTCCTTTTAATTTTTTCTACCATGTGTCCTTTTTAATTTTTTCTACCATGTGTCCTTTTTAATTTTTTCTACCATGTGTCCTTTTTGATTTTTTCTACCACATGTTCTTTTTTTCTACAATGTGCTCTTTTTGATTTGTTCTAACATGTGCTCCTTTTAACTTTTTTTTTACCAATTACCTCGTCTGTTTCGCAGAAAACAAAAAACGTTTGTTGTTCATTTGATTTTGGATATTTTGATAAATAACGAATAGGTTGAAGTATTCCAAAAAATTATAAATGAAAAGCAGAATAACGTATTCCAACAATTTATAAATACCCAGTCAAAAATTAACGTCGAGTTTTCCACCTGTTTTGATATTAATTAGCCGTTTAGTGTTTTGTGTTTTGTTAGTGCTGTTTTTGATCTCCAGTTTAAAAATGAAGATTTTTAGAGTAGTTTTTGATCTCGAAATATCGTTCAATTAACATCTGAATTTATCATGATGTTTTTTGATACAGTCGTCTGTCAAAACTCGACGCTAAAATAAACAGTAGTTTTTGATCGATTTTTCTGCTTATTGGCATACTTTTGAATCGAGTTAAATACCAACACATACTTGAACCGTTAGATAAATTTAGTGTAGTATATTTTTCCAATTCTGGACATTTATATCTTAAAAGGTACCTAAATGGTACTCACAAGGTATTCAAAATGCTTAAGTCGATCATGCCTCGACTCTAAAGTATCTCGTTTTACAGTTGATACGACGATAATTTCCGACTGGGTAAGGATCAGACCCAGTCGGAAATCATCGTATCAACTGTAAAACGAGATACTTTAAAGTCGAGGCATAGTCGATTTAAGCATTTTGAATACCTTGTGAGTACCATTTAAGTTCCCTTTAAGAATTGGAAAAATATACTACACTAAATTTATCTAACTGTTTAAGTATTTGTTAACTTAACTCGATTAAAAAGTATGCCAATAAGCATAAAAATCGATCAAAAACTACTGATCATTTTAGCGTCGAGTTTTGACAGATAACGGTATAAAAAAATATCATGATAAATTCCGATATTAATTTAGCGATGTTTAGAGATCAAAAACTACTCTAAAAATCTTCATTTTCAAGTTGGAGATAAAAAACAGCACTAACAACCCTTAACAACTAATTAATATCAAGACTGGTGGAAATCTCGACAATAATTTCTGATGGGGGAATAACGTATTCCAACAATGTATAAATAAGGTGCAGAAAAACGTATTCCAACAATGTATAAATAAGGAGCAGAATAATGTATTCCAACAATGTATAAATAAGGAGCAAAATAAGGTATTCTAAAATGGTTGATTGAAATTCCCAATCTGATGGATTTTACTTTCCATCAAATCTTCCAAACTATGGAAAGGTTGGTCAAGTTTTCTTTGCAGGTGTCTGAATAACCTGAAATCATTGAATGATCGAAAAACCAACAGGAAAAAATTGTTTTTTCTTCTATTACAATAAAATAACAAAAATGACCGTCCTAATTAACGCAGAAATTCAACATCCCATCAAATGGGTCAAAAATAGCACAAGTGAGGTAATCCATATTGGAATAACATATTTACCTCACTTGTGTTATTTTTGATCCAAATACGAGTATGTTCATGTAAATATCCGAACTTGCTCTTATTGAATATATTCATGTTTGTTTGTTTATATGTTTGTTCTTTGTTACTGAATATAAATGTGATTAGTCATGGTTATAATGTCATTCGGTTCACAAATGCAACATTGTTGTGAATGTCCATTACAATTATTAAGATCATCAACAAAGGGGAAATGATTCGCCATTAATTACATTTCGAGTCAACTCGAGAATATGTTTGAAGTTGAATTCATGATTTAAAGTCTGATTTAGTCAGCGCGGCGTTACAGGTTGAACACAACTTGACTGTTTTGAAAAGTGCAAAACCTACCGTTGGAAGTATAAGAAACGAATACCTCGGAGCATAGGTTTAAAGCGATTGTTTCCTCAGGAAGGATCCCAGCAGGTGGGTGAGGGAGGGCGGGGCTTCCCTCCCCCCCCCATAGCATCTCCGGATCGAGCAACATTGGAGCACTCGTCGCGCCTGTGATTGCCACTCTAAATACCTTCCACATCTCGTTCCCACAGAAACATTCATTTACATAAGTCAGCTTCGAAGGATCCTGTTAATCATATAGTGTAAATAGGATTGAAGGATCCTGTTAATCATATAGCAAATTTTTAATTGTTTGTTCAATGTAATTGCAGAAATATTCAAATGTGAAGTGTTTTGACATACCACATCCACCATGATTGTTATTCTGAATATTTCACATTAGATCTGAAGATTCCAATTATTTCGAAATGTTGAATGAAAACGTCCAGAGATTATAATCTGGTCGGTGAATAATGGCAGCCGCCTTCATCACTTCACATGGATTCATATAATGGCAAATAACATGGCTGTCTCACTTTTAGGCTTATTTGCACCAATTCTCTCCTAAGATTTCCAATATATGTTCATTATAACATTGGATTCATCATTTGATGAGCATGTTTGTTCATTATAACATTTAATTCTTCATCATTTGGTGAACATGTTTGTTCATTATAACATTGGATTCTTTATCATTTGGTGAACATGTAAAAGAATGGAAAATAAAAGTTGGGTTTTCGTGCAATGTAATTATATAGCAAGAAAATGCGAGTTTATTTCACTGTGTGAACTAAACATTTCGGTCGTAAATTTATTTCTTCTGTTCAAATCGGTTACTTTCTCGCATAAAGGGCCAACATACTGTTAAATAATTCATGAGTGTGTATTTATTTAAATTTTAGTTGAATTTATTTGTTTCGATGGTTTACTTACTCTTTTTAGTTGTCTTGTGAATACTAAATAGTTTGGTTTCGCCTTCATTGCGAATTACTGAGTCTAGTTACTCTATTACAATTAATGAAGAACTGAATTTGAGCAAGAGAAAAAGTTTCAACTTTGAATTCTTTGAAATCTGTCAAATTTCCAACTAGATGCATTTATGGAAATGAAAATTAAGCCTCACTTTCTTTACCATATAGTTGAAGGAGACTCCTTTCTGTTTAATAATGATCATAATTTATAAAGCTTTTATATCACACCTCAGTCACATGAAAACAACTGAACTGAAACGTTTCTTCGCCCAAACTAAAAAGATAAAGTTTCTATATCCTGGAAATCTTTCTGCTGATAATAGATTTTTATCATTGCAATTGTTGAGAAAGTTACTCTCGTTGACATCATAAATTTACATTTCTCGTCACTCGTAATGACGTAAAAAATGTTTCAATTTATGTTACAAGTGATGGTTGAGAAAATTGGCTTCACAACTAAATCAGGAAGGTACGCGATTCTTTCAGTCCTTTGTTGATGCACAATCCACGTTGGAATGAACACTTGAGGTCCCAAAATGGATCCTACGAGTCTTTAATAAAGGACAGGTTGTGAATGAGGCTCTCATGTACTCTGTAATTAATGGTCGTTTGACGGTAGATTCGAGCATGTATTATTGAAAAGAAAATAATCAACATTTAATCGTTTATACAGATCCAACACGGAGTTTATTGAAGAACATGTGATGACGGTGATGTTTCCTTTCAACACAATTGTCAAGACAATAATACTAATAACAACTATGATTATGCACGCTTGTGCCCCAAACCAGAAGAAGCGTCACTAACTGTCTTGGTGAACGAAAAAAACATTAATCATCGCTGGAATCGATGAAAATCGTAATTGGTTGACAGACATAAATACCCACTCGATGTCAGAGGACAACATGGATGGATTATTGGATTAGAAGATATGTTGTAAATGTACTCAGGATGATCCACAATAGCACAAGTGAGGTAAGCTCTGCTATTGGAATGTGGGTTACCTCACTGGTGCCATTCTTGATCGAAATATATTTTAATTTGATGAAAAATATAGTAATGCTAAATAATTGAAATTCGAAAAGCTGCAACCTGTCACGTAGCCATGAATAACACCCGGAAAAGATATTAAAGTAATTGTTGGTCCCAACCAAACATCTGTGACACGCTCAACAAATGTTAAAAAACCAAGAGTATTCTAAATTAAATAATTTACACATTGCAACTCAACTCTGATGAGAGAAATACTCTCTAGATTTTAATTCACAAAAAACTGTCATCCTTTCTCAGGTTGAAACATATTTTTATTTGATGGACATCTGCTTAATAGTTTTTAGTGTTGATAAATTCAGTTGAGGTTGACGTATCTTTATTTACAGGAGAGGATTCATACCGTAAGTGTCGCGTGTGATAGATTGGAGAAGTCTGCATCACTAAATTATGGATTTCAATAATGAACATCTGATGAAATTGTTTGAATTGTTTTGACTGCAAATTCCAAAGACGAACGAAAGAAGGGCTTAAAGAGAGATATTTCGAGAGAAGGGCGCAACATGTGGCTGAAACAAACATCCAATTACAAAGAAATGGAAACGCGTGTCTTTTTGTGGTAGCCTGCATGTACAGGGGCAATGAAATCTAAAAGACAAAAGTGTATCGATTATAGTTGAATGCTCAATTTAAGCGAGCTAATCTTGGGTAGTGGAGAAACTACAATGAAATTAATGATAAATACATTGATGAGGCTGAATCGAATTGTTGTGAAACATATCTTAAATGTTTATTTTCACATCTTCACAAAAGTTGTGTGTGATGTTGGTACGTTTTTTTTAATTCTCCAGTCACTGTTTGTCTTATTGTGGAATTGGTGTTTACTATCGTTATAAATTATGATTATTATAGTTTTTTTTTTATTTATTGCATTTCATTTTTCACTTGCATTATTAGATTGGTTGTTTATACATCATTATGATCGGTGCGAGTGTATTGCATTGTATCTCTTTACCACCTACTCTGTTGAGGAGCACGCTTTTGTTTGGCCAGGTTTCCGCTGATAAGGATTTTAAATTATGACATCCCGCTTCTAGATTTGGTTCACTTTTTAAAATCTATCAACTTTAATTAACTTTGTTTTGATCGATTTTAACCTGGTTAAAATTCGTTCTTCTTAGCTTAATGGAACTGGATACACACAGAATGTAGCGCTCGACATGTCACTGGTTGTTTATATATTCATTCATTCTCAATTGTATTTTCTGTTTAAGTTCGTGCACTTGCATCGTTTTTGTTGGTGTTAATCATTCAATGTACCTAATGAAATCCACGCCCTAAAAACTGTTGGTGTTACTGAATACAAAATAGTTTTCAACGTTTGTTCATGTATTCTTATTTTGATATTATTTCAAAACTTAACAAAAGACGTCATGTTTGTTCTAAACAAAAAATCACTTATTGTTCGTTAAATAACCAACTTGAACAACGTTCAAACAACATTTGGGAGTTATTCAAAAGGTTTAAGATGTGGAATTAATACACCAAAAAATGAAATCTTTTTGAATGGAATTAATTTGAGGAATGTCGAATTATAATTGAAAGTGTGGTTCTATTGCAATGTTTTGTTGTTCTATTCATTTCAATACAAAACTTTTGTTGAATGTTTATTGTCTTCAAGGTTGCTTTTATTCTGGGAAATTCTTGCACATTTTAACCGATTATACACACCGACCATAAATCAGATGTAACTTCGGTTTGTCTTTAACTCCATTTTAAGATAAGATATAACATGTCTAGATCTCTTAAGACTATTCTTCTGGTGCGTTACATTGTCAAGTTAGTCGTTGATGATGACAAATAATTTTTTTCGGTACAAGCTTTGTCGCGAAAAATGAACTCGTTTGGTAATATCCTGTGCAAGATTTTAATAATGAAAATAATAATAATAATAAAAACTCGTTAGGTAATATCTTGTAAAAGATTATAATAATGAAATAAATAAACAAAACAAATACAAATTATAATAAGTCTCATTAAATCTGGCTTAACAGTTTGGCCGAACCTATTCACCGACATTCTTCTCCATCATTTTCTAGTACCGGGGCTTTGCTCAAAATCTGTAATCAATCATTCCATCATTTTTTGAGTTGTTTTCTTTTGTTCACATTTGTCCGTCTTCGGAAATGTTTTGTCACAATCCTAATTTTTTGATTAATTAGTGGACAAATTTTGACGGATTTGAGGATTAAGAGATCACACACAAGGTGTCCAAGGATACCAAACTCCTCCCACTTTTGAGGTGGTCGTTTGTGGCTTTTTAATTCGGTCCGGAATGTCCATCGGAGGGAAGGAGGTGTGGACTGACAATAGCACAAGTGAGGTAAGGTGTATGTTATCTTGATGTGAGTTACCTCACTTGTGCTGTTGTCGATCCATGCGTCACATTTCTTCAAAGAAGTCGAAATGTGTTATGATGCGAGTTCCATGCAACAGTTTTGTCATTTTACTAATATTGATTCAAAAGATTTTAGGAAATCCAATCAATGTTCTGTATTTATGAAACCCAATGTCTAAACGTTGCCTTCAAATATTGATTGATGTTAATTGTTGGTTTTTATTATTTTATGTAGTTGAATGAGATTTTTGTTTTGTTTTTTGAAGAGTGAAATCAAAAAGTAAGAACTTGATTATTAATTCAATAATTAATATGATTTGCTTTGTATTATTATAGTTATTATTATTATTCTTATCATTGTTTTTATTATCTTTATTCTTAATTCATTAATTAATATGATTTGCTTTGTATTATTATTATTTTTATCATTATTTGTATTATTATTATTCTTATCATTATTTTTATTATTATTATTCTTATCATTATTTTTATTATTATTATTATTATTAATTCAATAATTAAAAAGATTTGCCTTGAATGCCAATAATATTGAATCGAATTTCAACAAATAAGTTTCCAATTATGAATCAATGAAGTTTTCTTCCAAATCATTTCAAGAAACATTTCTGTTTCACATTATTGTTATTACTTATTATTATTACTTATTATTGTTATTATTATAATTGTTATTATTATTGTTATAATTGTTATTATTATTGTTATAATTGTTTTTACTTATTATTGCTTGTTATTGTTATAATTGTTATTAATTATTATTATTGTTAATTGTTATTATAATTAGTTGTCATTATTATTATTATGAACATGATCAATGTTCGAGTTGTGCGCCATTGTTCTGCTCACCAATGGTTGAACTCTTTTATTTGAAACATGTTTGGTAGAATAAAACAAACCTTCCTTATAGTCCAACTAAAATATTCTAAAGCAAGTTTTTCAATAAAATGGCGAAGTTGAAAGTGTTTGGGGAAGAGAGGAAGAAGTTTGTCCATAAAGTTAGGCTTAACATTGCTTAATCGATGTCAATTAGAAGAGTTGGTGAAAGTATCGTTCGCCAACGAAATCTTTTCCAGGTTGGTTCAAATAAGAGAAAAAAAATATTTGTTTCTTCAAAAATAAAATCGCTTTTTTGCCTTCTACTGTATGTCGTTCGACAGTGATTAAAATTCATAATGCAATGTTAACCACACGTGCCACTCCCTCTCCCCCTCCCCCTAAATATACCAAGTAAGATCAATCAATTCAAGAACTAACTGAATTCATTTTCAAAATATAATGCTAAATGATTTCATTTTTTTTGAGAATTATATTTAAGGTAGCTAATTTTTTTCAGTCGAGTATATATATTTACTTATAAATAGTATTTCATGAAATGTACTGTCTAATAAGTGTATTGAACAATTAATAAGGTATTGCACACTTATTTAACATTAAACAATTAAATTTCTCCATTCACCCGCTATGCTAAATTTATCAAAATTTCTTGGGACTCTGTAAAATAAAATAAAAATTATTTGGCACATTGTCCCCCACCCTCCTATATACTTCCCCTGCACCTCCTTATCTACCACCCTCCCCTCCAACCCAGACATAAACCAGTGTCAGTTGCGCATTGGTGAAAGTGCGCCTCCACCACATGTCGCTTCGGGAACATTTTTTCAACTAATCACTCGAATTCCGTGAAAATGTTTTAATTTTGTGGCATTTCACGAATGGTTGAAGTTTTTAATCTCGGATATGTTTCCATGTTTTTTAATTCGTCTGAAAACATTGGATTGCTTCCATGTTTTATAATTCGTCTAAAAACATTGGATTGTTTCCATGTTTTATAATTCATTTAAAAACATAGGATTATTTCAATGTTTTGTAATTTGTCTAAAAACATTGGATTATTTCCATGTTTTGTAATTCATCTGAAAACATGGGATTGTTTTCACAACATTGAATCTAATTTTCCAATGGTATGTCTGCAGTTTCTAGAAAAATGTTTTGTATGACTTGTCTGTTTGAACGGATTTCACATTGAACAAAAACGTTGTTGGCTCAATGGTATGGCCATCATCTTTGCAGATTCAAAATTATAGTTCGCGATCTGTTTAAATCAATATTTAAGAAACGTGGATAACCAATAGTGAACATTATTTGATTATTATTATTATTATTATTGTTATTGTTATTAGAAAGTGTTGCTGTGGTCATGATGCAACGTTTCTAATTATTTCCACTTCATTGATTCGATGCAATTTTTGTGGAAATTAATTTTATGATTATTCCTGACCCAAATTTCCATTTGAGAAACTATCACACCAACATGGATACGATACCAGAACAGTTAACATGTCTAGTAATAAACCCACCAATAAATTCGTGTACACACACATAGTCACGAACCACAAAATACCAAATAGACCAGCATCGTACATAAACAACATTGAACAAACACTTCTACACAACATACACATAACCCTGGCACAGCTAAGAACAAATAAATTGCTACACTTACTTAAATACCTCCATAAAATACTTCGGTACACACTCAACACCAAACTGCCCCCTATGCCAACACTATGCACCTGTTCGCTACCCACGCGGACCTGCCCGGTGGTGGATACTGGATCCGAAGACGTGGCAGCTCCATCCTCAACGGCGAGGATGGAGTTTGGTCGACAACAACAACAACAACAAAAAACAATACATTTGCATTCACCATCTCAAGGTGTTTCATATTGCAGTTGTGACGAGTGTTGTTGTAGTATGAAATGGTGAAATTTGTTTTAGTTTCGATTAAAAAATTATGTTTAGTTGTGAAGACTCGATTCGTAGCTTTGCCGTTCCTGTTTTCATCGTCCATTCATCGGAAATAATATTTTGAAGTAATCGTTCTCAAGTTTGCTTTTTCATCTCCGTTGAAAATGTTCGACAATAGTTTCAAAGCACATTCAGTTCTTATAAAACATGCACTAAATTAACAAGGACATGTATCAAGTTGGACTTGGTTTAGATATGGTAATATATTTCCTGTAATTGTTGTTGGTATTTACCAATCTTTAATAAAGCAGGAAGAGACATATGCACGTTAACAAATGTATTTAATCAACAACTAGATGTTATACATGAATGGATGATAGCTAACAGATTGACTTTAAACGTACAAAAATCAAAATACCTAATATTTAAGAAAAATAGAATTTTGGTAAATGAACATCCCATTGTTAAAATAAATAATGTAGAATTAGTATATGTAAATGAAATCAAGTTTTTAGGAATTACTTTTACGAATAATTTAAAATGGGTTAAACATATTAGTAATATTACCATGAAAGTAAACAGGTTAAACGCAATTCTGTTTTTAACACGAAATTATTTTAATGCAGACATTCTAAAATCTATTTACAATACACTCATACATCCACATCTTGCTTACTGTAATATAATATGGGGTGCTAGTTACGCTACCCATCTGCAACAGCTTCTAAT
>JARUHE010124782.1:0-14582 GCA_031471125.1 Archaeomysis grebnitzkii | reverse complement strand
AACTTCAATGTGTTTACTCCTTATGGCAACTGCTATGAAGTTTTTAATACTAACTTCAATGTGTTTACTCCATATGGCAACTGTTATAAAGTTTTTTAATACTAACTTCAATGTGTTTACTCCTTATGGCAACTGTTATAACAATTTTTAATACTAACTTCAATGTGTTTACTCCTTATGGCAACTGCTATGAAGTTTTTAATACTAACTTCAATGTGTTTACTCCATATGGAAACTGTTTGTCAGTCGTGAAAAGGTTAAAATTTAATATCATAGACTTAAGTTATATCATTTGACTTGATTTACCGGATTTGATTAAAACTTTATTTGTGTATGTGTTGTTTTTGTTAGGATACTTCTGTTTTATTTTACTCGAAATACAACTTAATAGTTTGGGGCAACCAATAATTGTGTACGGCTATTCAATCTCAATTGCCATATGGTGAAGATAGTAAACTCGATAAGAATAAAATGGAAAAAAATCACATTTAATTAAAATATACAGCCTACAATGTATCAAAGACTTTATATTCTATTACAAGTTACATTTAACTGGTACATAAATGCCACCTATTTCTAAATGTAAATTACATCCTCCTATATTATAATGCAATATTTGAAATCCAATTTGTCTGTTATAAATAATTCATTAGCTCCTGTACAAGACAAACATAATTTTGTATGAATGTTTGACTGTCACATGGTGCAACATTTCTAAACAATGTATATGGGGAATAGCATTTATATTTTTAAGTTTATTAAAGTTAGAACGTTTTTAAAATAAATTGTATGTTTTATATTATATTTTATTCAAAAATAAATATTATTTTTTAATAATATGTTGAGTAAAAAATAACATGATAGTGTTAATAATTCCCGAATTGTTAAAATCTTGAAAATAATGCTTCCATTGACGCACACATTGCCTTGTATTATTATTATCACTGACTATTATTATTATTACCTTTAATGTTAATATTATTATTATTATTAATATAACAATTATTATTATCACCAATTTATTATTATTATTATTATCATAACAATGATTATTAACACTGGCTCTTATTATTATTATTATTATCACTGGTTATTATTATTATTAGTATGGCAATTATTATTATCATTGACTAGTACAGTGCTGCAGTACCAACAAATGTACACATGTGATAGCGACACCAAATTCTACCTCCCAGCTCGAGGGCACAAGGAAAACAAATTCACTCGTGTTATATTTATCTTCAGGAATTTTCATTTGAAATTTATCTATTGGAATATTCTACAGCTCTACAGCAGCGTGCCAGGAAATGAGTTTTTGCGCTCATAACTTTCTTTTGTGTCTTCCAAAACACCAAAAATATCTCAAACATGCCAATTTCTACAAAATAAACTAAAAAATGCTAAACATGAATGAAAAACTATTTTCTGGCACCCTTTCTACAGGAAGAGAATGACACGAACTTCCCTCGTTCAATAAATATACAATCCAATGTCTGTACAAATTGTACATGTGTTGTTCTTCGAAAAGATTTAGCTTGGTTATCTTGCAGATTGGAAATGTTGTGGACACATGTGCATACATTTAAAAGTTATTTTATTACACTAATAATAATATTAATGAAATAGTGAATATTATCAATGAATACGTTTTTTTTAATTATGAAGAGTCTAACAATAATGGTATTTTATATTCATTTATATTTGTTTTTCTTTGTTGTGCTGTAAAGTAGCAAACTAATAAACTCGTTGAGTAAACATGCTCCAAAATAATCTACAACGATGCTCACACACCATACAACTTTAGAAGAAAAATTTAATTATATAAATTGTCAAGTCATGCCACTGGTCCCCAGTCATGGTTTAATCTACTAAGTGTCTGGATATGGATGTCTTTCAATCTAAGTACATTCTGTAAGATAACAAACATAATTATCAGTTCTTCAATAGCGAGCTCCAAAGTGCAATTTAACCATGTAATTCATGAGCATATATTTTATTGAGGGGTGAAATACGTCAAAGTTATCATAGGAGCTGACCTTTCATTGCAAATGAAGAATTCATCTGTGCATGCATTGAAACGGTTAACTATTCAAATAGAGATAATAAAAGCTCGATCGTGCTGAATAATAAATGCAACTCATTATCTTCTTCTTTTTGCTTACTTATAACTTCTATTTCACCTCTTTTAGTAGCAACAATTATTGGCCGTTAATGGTTTCAAACTTACGCAAACATGTTAAGTGTAAAATTATTTTTATTGTTTCTAATTTATGATATGGCGTGAACAAATATATAAAAATACGTTTTTTGTTCTCAGGAAGGTTATTTTTGGCGATAAGATTTGAAAATAATTAATCTTCGGCGGTTTAGTGAGTCATGCGAACCGAATGTTGTGATTACTAACATAACATTGCTGGGGGGTGTTGGTCGACGCTATAACGACTATTTGAACGAAATATTAATCTTTGATTTTTTCAATGATAAATTTAATCTACAAATTGTAAATTAATTATTCTTCAAAATTTTGCACACCCAAGCTGTTATTGAACACATATCAACCTCTCATTTTTTTATTTTATATAAATTAATGCAACCATGGGAAATATTTATTTTACAAGTTATATTGCGCTTTATTAAACTCGATTTAATGGTGTAAAATATTACAAACATTATTATATAAAGTTATGTAAACTTTTAAAAAAAGTATTTAACCCTTTAATGCCTGTAGAGACAATACAGCGATGGTTAAAGGGTTATTTCCAATGCAAACATAATTGTATTGTAGATCTTCGGGTAATAATACTTTGGGCGTTAAGGGGTTAAATTATTTTTTTTAACATGGAACACTTCTTGCTGTATTGAAAATTGTACTTAACCCTTCAACGCCTAAACAATTATTGTAACAATGACTAAAATATCTCAACATTAAGATAATTTTAGACCTTACTAGTCCGATTCCTTTTTTCCAGACAGTCCCTTTAGTCCAATCAAACTTCAACTGTAATAAATGATTGAAGTGGCCATGTTATAAATTTATTAGTTTCGATTCATAGTGAAATGTCATGTCTAATAATGTAAAGTTTTTGATTGAAAGTTGTAGATATAATATCAGTTGCAATTACCTCGAAGAATTCGTTTAAAAATAATTATATTTCATTAAAAAGGTTTGAAAGTATCAAGGCCCTAATATCATCTCTACGAAGAGTAACAACGCAGTCCAACAGCTTAGATGGGACCAAGGCATCCTCTAAGGACTTCAGATACTAATAAGGAACATCCTTTCGACAGAAAGAACCAAAATTTCGAACATAAAAGAGTGACAAAAATACGAAGATTCGTGATGCAAAGGATGTATTGATTCAATTAAAATTCTTGTTTTCGACGATCGGAACAAGTTTTTGTCGTCCCAAAAGATCTCAATTTCGTGGAAGTATCTCATTTTCTCACTGTTCACCATTTGGTACGATGTTAACTCTTCGTTGAATTTAGAGATAAGTTCGTCTCGTAGAACAAGGGTTATGATGAAAGCCAATGTTGATATATTACAATCCTATTGCAATAGTTATCGATGCGATTATGGGAAAATAAAGTATGCTGTTTGTTTCTCAATGTCCAATTGACCAGTGGGTAGGTTCTCAAAACTTGTCTTTGTGTTTATTTACATTTTAATCTTCTTCAGACGACAATAGTATAACACAGACCGATTGTATCCCTTGGGAATTACATACAAGAGCAATAGTTTAGGTAATCCAGTCATTGTTTGGTACTCGAGATGAGTGGCCATAATCATGTATAATCTTGGGGTGAAGCTAGGAAATCTCTTAATCTAATGGGAGTGAATAAAGACCACCTTGATGTGTTAAGGTGGTTCTGGGTGAATAGACTATAATTTCATTATTTTTAATGCTTTATAAAACAAAATTTATATTTTATTTTTAAATATAGTTATTGAATCCAATGTGGCTTCTAGTTATTTCTAATGCATTTGTTTCTGAGCTCTTTTAAACAATAAAACTATTTCGTATCTCAAATTCAAATATTAATTGTATACTCAGATGGCTATGATGTGAATCGTGAAATATGGAAACCTTTTTTGGGAAACCTGAATCAAAAGTTAAATTGGACTTGATAAAAATATCATCGCTGAAATTTGTTGCCGACTGCACGAATTTTAAATAAATTTGAAACTCTTGTGATAAATGAAATTCCATCAAGCATTTTAATTGCGATTTTTAACCTAATTTAAGATTCTCTTTCCACTTGCTAATTGACTGCCTTTGTGTTCCGATTTCGTTGGACGAAATGTTTAAAACTATTCCAATAAATGTGGAATCATTTCACTATTATTCTCTTTTTTTCAAAGTTACTTGCATAAAAACAATTAAAATAATTTTGTTCGTATCCTGACATTCACTCTATTCTATAATGCAAATTTTAATTCGAGGATTATTATGACAATTGTATTTATCATATAATGTATTATTAAAAATCGAATTGTTGTAGAAGGTATTATAAAAAATTATTATTGTAGAATATATTATAAAAACTCTGATTATTGTAGAATGTATTATAAAATGTATAATTATTATAGAATATTGTTATAACACTCATTATTGTAGAATGTATTATAAAAACTCTAATTGTTGTAGAATGTATTTTAAAATATATAATTATTGTAGAATACATTATAAAAACACAGGTTATTATAGAATGTATTATAAAATGTATAATTATTGTAGAAAGTTCTATAAAATCTATAATTATTGTAGAATGTGTTATAAAAATTATACAATTTATTATACAAACCGTAATGATTATTGTAGAATGTGTTATAAACATACTAGTAATGATTATTTCTTATTGTAGAATATATTACTCCAAAGAATGATTAATAATGTAGAATATATTACTGCAAATAATGTTTAATATTGTAGAATATATTACTTCAAATAATGTTTAATATTGTAGAATATATTACTCCAAATAATGATAAATCGTAGAAAGAAAATTTATTGTTATTACATACAGTATAATGGCGATTACTGTAATGCTTATTATGATAGCAACGAAAACGAGAAGAATTAGACAACTACTCAATGGAATCATTGTTTATAAGATCGAAGTGTTGTTTGTTGCCAATTTGTAATTATCTGTTCGTGCTCAGCTAAAAATGCGGAACTCGGCTTTTTGACGTAATCGATCAAGTCGTTGTATAAGTTTATGAGCTCACCAATATCTTCTTCGTTGACCCTCATGAGAGGAAGGTTGTTTTCAATGTTAACTTTTATGTGTTTTAATCTTTGTGAAAAAAAAGTTAGAATGGTTTATATTTCTAAAAATTAATGTTTTTGACTGGTTAACTTGAAATTTGCTTTATAAACATCGACTGATGGGCAGTTTTCAACTTTTCTTCTTTGGCATTTAATGAGATGTTGCTGAAAAGACACTCCTTATCTTCATTATCTCCGAAGGTAGCATTTGGTCGCCCTGGGGTAGAGGGGGTTGGCAGATGATCGTCAAAGCTCAACAATTTCGTTTATTAAGTTTCTGTATTATATTTTAAATGTTTTTCATTAACGTTAAAATGTGTTTATTGTAATATATACATGTTATAGTATTATAACATTCTAATGTTATAACTATTATTAATCTAGTCATAATAAACGTAAGCGTTACAGTTCGATTGCTATTAGATAATTTGGTTAAAAAAATATAGTGTGTCTCTTTTGTAAAACATTTTACAAACTTTCCTTTTCAAATAACTCGATTAAACCTTTGAATAGAACTTTTAGACTAGCATTGAAAATAACACTTATATATTATATAACGAACCCATAGGCAACAAATTGTTAAGAACTATTTTAGCCAATAACATTTTTTTTATAAATGCTTTGACCAATAACATTTTTTATACATTTTTAAGCAATAACATTTTATTTAGACATTTTCATTTAATAAAATTTTATTTGTAAATATTTTTATCAACAACTTTTTCTTTATAAGTATCTTAGCCAATAACATTTTCTTTATAAATATCTTAACCAATATCATTTTCTTTATAAATATTTTAACCAATAACATTGTCTTAATAAATATCTTAACCAATATCATTTCTTTATAAATATTTTAACCAATAACATTGTATTAATAAATATCTTAACCAATATCATTTTCTTTATAAATATTTTAACCAATAACATTGTCTTTATAAATATTGTAACCAATAACATTTTCTTTATAAATATTTTAACCAATAACATTTTCTTTATAAATATTTTAACCAATAACATTGTCTTTATAAATATTTTAACCAATAACATTTTCTTTATAAATATTTTAACCAATAACATTGTCTTAATAAATATTTTAACCAATAACATTTTCTTTATAAATATTTTAACCAATATCATTGTCTTAATAAATATTTTAACCAATAACATTTTCTTTATAAATATTTTAACCAATAACATTTTCTTTATAAATATTTTAACCAATAACATTTTCTTTATAAATATCTTAACCAATAACATTTTCTTTATAAATATTTTAACCAATAACATTATCTTAATAAATATTTTAACCAATAACATTTTCTTTATAAATATTTCAACCAATAACATTTCTTTTGAAATATTTAGTTGAAATCATTGAATATTGTATTAACTAATTGCCATGTGGTTAATCCATTATAGTTGAACAAATGCTACAAAAAACATTCTCCACAAAGAACCAAACAAATGGATAATACCAACTAGAGCCTTAAACAAATGATTATTGTATACTTAACAATAACAATTATTATAATTATAATTATAATAAATATTATCATTAGCAAGATAATCACCGGTTATGTTTTACATAACTAAATTCTTTCATACATAAACTAACCGCATGAATACACAGACGGTAAGAAAGAAATGCAGTATCGAACATGTTTATACAAATATCGCAGACAATGAACTCGATTTAATCGAGTATAAATAACTACTTTTGTTACAAAGATATTCGAATTCATTGTTGCACGAAAATAACATTAATAACAGGACTGAGGGCAGAAAGTTCAATTTCATTTTTTTATAATTCTTTAACCTTCTTGAGGTTCCTCTATATAATGTCATTTATTGTTTAACACGTTACTGTATGAAGGGTCGAATTCTGCTCACATCAAGAGTATTTTCAATGTTAACTTCAATGTAGTTTGTTCATCGTCGCCCTAAATTGCCATTCATTGATGTTACCCATTGTGGGATTAGATAACTCTTCTATTAACCTATTTATTGCTTGAAAATGTATTGCCACAAGGACCAAAGTATGGTGAAGTAGAATTTGAAACAATCCTGTTAGTAGCTGCACTGGATGTTCAGTATTCTGGCCAAAACTCTGGGGTTAAATTTAAAACATTTTGTACAGTTGTTTCATACCATGCATCTTATTAATCATGCATACTGTACTTTGTATTAACAAATGCTACAATTATCTATATCACGAAATAAGTTGTTCAAACTATTTTCATTCGGATTACAATCATGTTTCCAATATAACTTAATGTTTCACTTGTTCTACAAAAGGAGGTACAGCTTGGTGGAGAAATAAGTTTCCAATGGTAAGGTATGCCTAAGCTGTTAGGTATGACATGAGTTATGTTTAGAATTTAGAAAATTTGTTCTGAGAAAATAGGATACTTTTTGATCATATGGTTCACGCGTACACGATGTTAATTTGTATTGCAAAACATAAGTTTTTTCCACTTCAACTTTATGAGAATATTATTATTATTTTTATTATTATTATTATTTTTAGTGTTATTCTTATTAATGTTAATATTATTATTAATATTATTAATGTTATTATTATTATTATTAATGTTATTATTATTATTATTATTAATGTTATTATTATTATTATTAATGTTATTATTATTATTATTAATATCATTATTAATATCATTATTATTAATAATATTATTATCATTATCACTAATATTATTATTATTTTTAATATTATTATTATTATTAATATTATTATTTTTATTATGAGCCTATTAATATATTGATATTACCTGAAAGAAAAATATAAATCATCAACTCAATATGTATCTAATTTCCACCTCTCATAATTGTAAATAAATAAATATATATTACAATTGATTGTTTGTTTTTATAAAAACACACTAGCTTCATACTTCATATTGTTTTAGTAAATGATAAACGCGTTTGTAAGTATTTTATACGAATAAAATACGTAGCACAAATTTTATGTTTTCATATAAAAGTGCTAATTTCATGAATATCGCCCCAGGGCTTAAATACCTTAAAACTAAATCTGCCATTTGATTAATTGCGTTCTTAAGATTTTGGAAAATTACCTTAAATTACTATAATTGTTATAGCTAACTTTATTATAATGATTAAAACTATTATAACAACTTAATTATAATTACCAAAGTTGTCATAATAATTGTATTATTATGATTAAAGTTATTATAATAACTTCATTTTAATGATAAGAGTTATTATAACAAATTTATAATATATAAAGTTATTATAAAAACTTTATCATAATGATTAAAGTTATTAAAAATGTTTTATTATGATGATTAAACTTATTATAACAGTTTTATTATAATTATTAAAGTTAGTATTTTGACTTTATTATAATGATTAAAGTTATTATAATAACAATAATTTTATTGCAATGGTTAAGATATTTCAACGGCTATGATCCACTGGAAAAAACGGTAATTATAGCTCAGAAATTTATAATTGTTTTCAGTGGTGAAGTTTATTTCATTAAGAGAGATCGTCAAAATACATTTACACGAAGAATAAAGAATCCGACGAAATAAAATCTTGGAAAATTATTATATGTAAGAAATGAATGTAACATTAGGTCGTTTCAAGTTTAAGCTCACACAACCAACCTTGAGTAATTTATTTTAAAATTGAAAATGGGAAATAAAGAAAAATGTGGAAACCAAGTAAACCCCTCATTTAATTCAGGATATTAGAGTATAACTTTAAGCCTAACTCTGCAATAACATTGCAGAGATTCTCTTTTTGAAATCATAGACCAAAAAACTATTTTTTTTACATCTCTTCATCTTTTAAGAGTTGTAATTAAACCAAGTTGGAGAAAGGAGAACGTGATAATTTGTTCTCTTCTTCTAATGTTCGGAAATAAAAAATAATTACTTGTTTTAGGAGTTCATGTTAGGTGCAAAGTGCTTTGAAGCTGCACACAAAGCAGTTTTATTAAACTTTAATTTAGTTTTCTGTGAATGTCTGTCTAAATCTTAAGTTTAATTTAGATAAATTTAGTTTAGAAAGTTGTATCATTTTAGATTATTCAGTCTTGTGAATCGGACATGCATAACACCATCATGCGAATTCCTCAAATTTATTGATGGAATCTGAAAATAGGAAAAACAACCAACTCGTATACGTGTCTGATAAATTGCGGGCTTGTTATTATATTATTATTTCACTGCGTTATCAACAACTAGAGTGTATCAGACTATTCATATCCAGATAAGTTATATCTGCCTTGTCTGAGTAATATTGCGAGAGTTGAACTCGAGATGGTGACCGATTTGCCGGAATTTTGTTGGTCAGTCAACCGCGAGATGTCGCTTGTAATTTGTTGCCTTCAAGGGTGGTTGATGTTGAGCTGGGTACCGTCTTTGAATTTCAAGATGCATTTGTTTGTATTTTATTTCTAAATTACAAAGTAGCTACCAAATATATTACTTTTTGTTTATGTTTTTGTCTTATATTTTATACTTATTTTTATTTATTTAACCTTGGAATAATATGGAGATTGATCTTATAAAGTACACAGTGCATTGTTCTGTAATTCTAGTTATTGATTTAATTTTATTTCATAAATACTTTAACATATTTTTTAACTTGACTTTATTTTCCTGTGAAAATCTTATTTCAAATGAAATACTTATGAATTAACAACAAGTATTATAAATAGCAATAATTGAAAAGTAAATAAATAAATATTAACTTTGTTTTAACCATAATTGGCTTGCCAGTTACAATAGATACAAAAAATGAGTTCTCATATGAAATGGAATTTTAATTACGCTATCATTGGATATGAAATAATAATTGAATTGAACAAACCGTAATTTTATCCTATCCTCCCCAATCACACAAGCATCTGCTTGAACGCATCCTTCCTTTTTCTCTCTGAATCATCCTTGACAAAATATTTTTATTCTATTTTTCAAACACTTCAAACAAGACGCGTGTCACTCACAGACAACTTTTGTCGTCGTCGCTGTCGTTGTCGTTGTCTGTCGTGTGTGGGCGTCACTCGACTTCTTTTGCAGGTTTGATATTCGATGCAAGACTACAAAAATCCGTTTTTTCATATTTGTATTTCTTCATTACACAAATGTTTTTTTATTAAACATTTGTTTTTATTCATTCATTAAACAAATGTTTTTTATTAAACATTTTATTTTCTTTCATTCATTAAACAAATGTTCTTTATTAAACATTTATTTTTATTTCATTCATTAAAAATTGTATTTTTATTTAACGTTTGTTTTTTATTTCATTCATTAAACAAATATTTTTTATTTAACGTTTATTTTTATTTCATTGGTTTTGTTATTGTTGTATTTATTTATTGAAATTATCATTATTTATTTATTTATTTATTCATATTACCATTATGTATTTTAATTAATTTTCACCTCTTCATTACTGAATAATATTATGCACAAGAGATGTCCTCAATTGTGTTGAATTGAATATATTATTCATAATTGGCTTTCTTTTACATTTCAATATATTTTTATTCCACTTTTATTTGCTGGAGGGAAACGCCCACTTTTAAATGTTTGTTTTAATTCATTCAACAACACTCGTAATTCAATTCTTATAATTGGCACGAACATATTTTTTGATTTTTGTCGAGCGAGTGAAACGAAATTAAGACATAAGTGTTACTATTCCGTCGTCTGCGTCGTCCGGACATTCAACAAAAGGTTCAAGTTTTTATTTTCTTAATAACTCGTTTGTTTTTTAATATTTTTGCATCAAAAATTCAGAACTGAACAATCAAAATGCTTATAATATAATGCAATAAATTTCTTTTTAGATAATTTCTCGTTTTTTTCTTGTTATTTAAATTTAAAATAAGGAGAAATAACTTGTAAAATATTTTACATTAAAATTTTTTTTTTTCTTCAAATTTTCAGAATTTAATAATAAGTATGCATGTATGTAAATACAATGTAATAGAATTTAAAAATAAATCTTTTTTTGTTATTGCTGATTATATTTTTACAATTTTAAAAATTTTTACAAATGTGTATTATAAAAACAAATAATCGCTCGACATTTAAGCCGCATGCAGTTTAGGCATAACTAGTTTTAAAAAGGTTTTCAACAATGAAAATAAACTAGCTGGGTACTATTAATATGATTTAAGTCCTAAGCAAGTTAGGATCTTAGCAAAATGTTTACATAGACATTTGGTGGGTAAAAGCAACAGACATGACTTTTTTTAATGACATGTATACGGCTTTTACTCTCCACCAAACAGCAAAATGTCGACACATAGACATTCGGTTGTTACAAGCATGATAACCTTAAGAGACATGACTTTCCTCTTTTTATGAAATATATACGGCTTTTATTTTCCTCCAAATGGCAACATTTTGACACACATTCGAGGTCTAAAAGCTTAATAAAAGCAATAGACAATTCTGAACGCATTATTTAAGCTAAATGTCCGAACAAAATCACAACTTTTTGCAGGTGACATATTTTTTTTTGTTTTTAAATTTTTTATTTGGTCCCAATGGACCAGGCTATGGATGCAATGCACATTCCCGCCGGTTGCCAACAGCATCTGGTGTTCCCAGACGGTCACCCATCCAAGTACTAACCAGACCCAACGTTGCTTAACTTCGCTGATCATTCGGGAAGGTGTGTTTCAATGCGGTCAAGGCCGTTGACCAGGCGACATGTTCACTGGGTAGTTTGGTTCTTTACTAAATTTTCAAGCTTTGTCTGAAAAATCGGGTAAAATAACTGTCCTCTAATTGACGTTAGTTTTTGGACAGCCAATGATTTAATGGCCAACTGAATTTTTAAAAATAACTTTACAGAATGAAAGAACCAGCGAACTTCTTAAAATTCAAAAGCATTATCTTGAGAAAGAATCGGACTTAGAGGCGTCAAGCAGGAATGAAAGATTATTGGTAAGTATTTTTTTTCAAAACAAGACCTTTTATGATGGTCATCAACTTATATTTAATTGTGTATCCATCCTACGGATACCCAATTGCAATTGACATGCCTGGCTCAATCTGTCGTCGTCGTCCTCTGCGGCATCGGCGTCTCGCATTCACAATTTAGGCGAAGGTAAATCTTGAATTAAATATTTCACTGTTTTTATAAGAGGTGAAGGTAAATGTTAGTTTTTCATTTTTGATTTTACGTTTTTTTTAATTGAACAAAGTTGAACAAAAAAAAATATATATATATTACATTTTCTTAAAATAAAGCTTCTATAGATCTTTTCCCCTAGAAATGATGGTTTTAGAATTTAAAAATATTTCGCTATTGTTATTTTTGTTTTACATTTTTTTTATATAAGTTCAATTGTTCTATAATCTAGGTTTTGTTATTACTGAAACCATTTGTTACCTCTGCTTGATGGATGCCCTATTATATCCAATTTTTATAAACTTGACTACACATTTATTTCTGTTTTAGAGCAATGATTGTTTAAGATGAAGGGAATATGTATACATTATGAACAGCATTTCACGAGGAAGTTTAATCTCTAGAACTTAAATGTATTGAAATGACCAAACTTTTATGATGTTAATCAATTTTTTTTTTTATAGTAGACTAAACTTTTTATTTTTTTTTCCAACAATTATTTTTGTGAAACATGAATTTATTGAAATAACCAGGTTTTTAGGATGTTTATGGATTAGTTGATTTTGAAACGTCTGTTATATACAAATAGGTTTTGGTTTGTTACTCAATTTTCAAGCTTTATCTGAAAAATCAGGTACAATAACTGTCCTCTGATTGACGTCAGTTTTTGGACAACCAACGATATAATGGTAAACTAAATTTTTCAAAAAACCTTTACAGAATAGTAAAATTGAAATGAACATCAAATTATAAACTGAATACCCTATTACAATTGACATGCTTGGATCGGTCTGTTGGAACATTCAAGCCGCATGGCGGTTTAGGCATGACTAGTTTGTTTATGAGCAATGACTATTTAAATGAAAGATATATGCATAAGGAACAATATTTCTTGAATCATTTTTTTCTGATACTTGAAATAACTGAAACAACTACATTTGTATGGTGTTCATGCATTTCTGGTCTCAGAATGAGGCAACATTCAATTCGAAAATGTGGCCAGCTCAACCCTAAAATGTTGGTTGAAAATTGATATTTTTTCATGGAATTTTGTTGGGAAATTCGATTTGGTTGACATCTCACGGGTTTGTTCGAAAACAAATTTTATCAACATCTGAGGCAGCCAAGACCCGAGGTTTCGCTGTGTTGGATAGTTTTTAAAACACTACCAGCCATATGGTTGTTCTTCACACCATAATTTAATCAGCTGTGATAACTTTTAAATGCAAGAAACCACAAGATTAAAAATATTTGTATTCCTTAAATGTTCATTTGAGAACAAACATTATTATTTTATTTCCACTTAGACTAAAATATAAAGTAACATTTTTTTTGTTCCAGAATTCACAGCTGACAGATTTGAAAAAAGACTTTAAACATCTTGAAACACTAAATGATTGTCTAGACATTGAAATAAACTTTAGTAAGTGAATATCTATTTCATTTGGTTGTACTCTTAACACATTCGTGCCAATGGTTTGTTTAAACTTTAAACGGACAACTAGAAAGTATGTTCTAACAGACATAAGAAAAATTAAACTTCTGTAAACCTTCAGGCATCTATAAACATATAGGGTAAGTTGCCAAAATGCGCTCACATATGATTTAAAGCTCATGTATGTTATAATACATTAGGTTTTATTTGTTTACATTACCTTTATTAAACAGCGCTCTTTGCCATTGTAGCTAATGTGCTGTATAATATTCTATAATAAATTACCTTTATTAGGCTGTGACAAAGTCAAGCCTCTATAAGGCACTGTTGATTGTTGGGGCAGATGCAGATTTTTTCACAAATTTATTGTTATCATTATCGAGTGTTTCGTTAGGAAAAAGCTCTATATAGGTTTTATTTTTCCGTCGTCGTCGTCGTCTGTGGCGTCTGCACTTGAAAATCAATAAGTATTAAAATAACTTTATTTTAAGAGTTACAGAGAACTTCCATAAACAAAAGTGGTTTGTCTTAACTTTCCAGCCAATATTGTTAGAAATATTTTTTCTCAAAAATTAACATTTACGGAGTTATAACCAAAAAACCCTCAATTTTTAACTCTAAAAATTTTTGGGCAAAAGTTTAAAGTTTTTTGTTTGAAGAGTTACAAAAAAAATTATTGAAGAAAAGTTGTTTATTATGACCATCCACTCAAAATTGCCAGGAGTAATTTTTTTTAA
>JARUHE010124671.1:0-14584 GCA_031471125.1 Archaeomysis grebnitzkii | reverse complement strand
TCAAACATACATTTTAGATATTTCAAATTCATAATTTATGTATCAAATTTGATTTCAAGTTTTGCTGTTTATTCTTTCTGTTTTATTATACTGTTTATATTTTCATATTTATTACTTTCTTTTTTTTAAATTAAAGATTTTTTTATCAACGCAAAAAACGCTCAGCAGAACAACTTTGATCCCATTCCAGTCAACAAGCCCCATGATTAAACCATGCTTTTTTGATGGGGTATTGGTTTTTCAATGGGGGTTGTGGCTAAACCCATGGTTAAACCATTGGTTTAGCCCACTGCTGAAACAATGGCCCTTTGACTATGCTAATCCCGTAGGGCTGTGGCCAATGTGGAAAGCTCCATGGTTTTAGAGTGGTGAAAATACCAACTCGATTGAATAATATTAAACTGTTCTTGTAAGCTTGTATATAGAGCACAAAGTATATAATTCACCATTTTAATCAGCTAAAAGGTACATTTATATGAAACTTGATGATACTGAATTAAAACTTATTTTGAAATCATTATAGACGGATACAATTTGTTTAAAACTCAAACAAATTTAAAGTACCTAGTTAATTTGTTTTCATTGCTAAAAACGCACTTTTAAAGTAAAAATGAAATTATATTTCTTGAAATAAATACATTTAGATCTATAGATAAATATTTGAAAAATTCTAAGTTATATTTCTAGAGTTGACTGGCAATAATCTTTAAGTTGGGGATATCCCTATGGGAAAACCATGCTATAATCATGGTAAATAATTGGTCTGCCCAGCTCAAAGACCATTAAAAAAGCAATGAAAACCCACATTTTCAGCAACAACCCCAGGGGAAAACCAGGGGGTTGTGGGGCTACCCCCATGGTTTAAGCAATGTTCATGCTGACCGGGGTGTCATACAAAGGCATGTCAACGGCCTTAGCTATGCTAATACACCGCCTCCCTTATGATCAGCGAAGTTAAACAACGTTGGGTCTGGTTACTTTACTTGGATGGATGACCGCCTGTTAACCATCACCCATAGTTATTGCTCAACAATGTAAAATTGTTATGTATTGAATAGAACTATTTTTTTTTAAATTAATAACTTAATGCTAAAACACGTTGAAACATTTGTTTAACTTTATTTATTTCTCTTCAAACTGAGGAAACCCACATTCAAATAACATAGAACTTACCTCACTTGTGCTGTTGTCGATCAATATTATATTGTTAACGAATATAAAATTAAAATAACTTAACAAAGGTTAAGCCAAGGGAAAGTTAATTTCTATATTTAAAAAATCGATGCATTCAATGGCCTGCTTAACAACTTATGTTTTATACAAAAACTTGTGATTTTTTTTTATGAAAAATTGTTCATTATTGTTTTATTGTTATTAGTCAAATATAAATATAATGTTCTCTTGAAAAATAAATATTCACATTCAAGATACTTCACAGTTGTTGTTGTTGCTAAACCCACTCCATCCTCGACATTGAGGATGGAGCCCTCACGTTGGAGGATCCAGCCTCCATTCCAGCATGTCCGACCATTGGTCAAACGGCCCCACTTAGAGACTTCACAACTGAGGAATGGGTGAAGGTTTTCAGATGAGAAGAATTTTATGTAATAGCCCATGGCTTCTTAACTTATTTGTTGTTAGGCACTCATTAGTAATTACGCATTGTAAAATAGCAATAAGCAAAATTTTTAAATTTTTGAGTTCATCATAATGGAGGTGAAAGAGAATTAAATAATTTCTGCTGGAGCACTTTAAACGCTATTGAGCAGCAATTTGTAAAAATAAATGCTATAGCTATACCTAAATTTATATGTATACATATATTTAGAAGGAAAACATGTGATTGAATCATGATACTCTTAAATGAATATCATTTAATCACATGTTATTCAGGAATAAAATTAGATTACTGATCTGTGTGGTCAGTGAGGCTCACAATTTTAATTGAACAAGTTTATACCTATCGGTTTAATAAACACCGAAGAAACCGGTGTTTAATAGCCAACACAATTGGCCACCATGACAGGACACGACCCAGCAATCTTCGGATTCGAAGTCCGAAAACAGTATTTAATAATTATAATTAGCACATGTGACATCTTTAAACTCCATGGTTATTTCCATTAGCTTAGGTGTTCTTCAGTTTAGTAATTTATTGCCAATTATATTATTTCTTATTTCATCAATCAACTCCTTTATTTTTGGCACTTTTAATAGATCTTGATTCTAAAAATCAATCTAAATATAATTCCATCTGTTTTCGAACCCCTTCCATCCTCAATATTTAGGATGGAGCCCTTGCGTCGGTGAGTCCGATCATCGGGCCATCAGCCCTGCCGCTCCCCTGAGTGTCCAGAGAGCCTCCAGGACCAGATGTTTCCACAAATGTGGGCATGTAAACAGATGTATAGTGATGCTGGCACACTGGGAAGTTAGCTGAGGGGTATGATTATGGTGCTGTTATATGTAAATATTCAAGTAGATATATTTTTGGATCGGAGCAGTGTGTGGGAATATGTCTTCAGTGTTGTTTATATCTAATGCTATTCTGTTCAGTAGCGTGTTAGGTTGCTGTTATTGGTGCGATTGTCTACGAGTTTGTTTTGTTGATCTGGGGTGTAGTTGTTGCTTTTTTAATACGGTTTTGTTTTTTGTGTGAGGGAGTGGAGTGTGGCTTGCTTTAGTTGGGATGTGTGTATTTGTGGACAAAGTAGATACATTCATAGTTAACAATTGTGATTTTCAAAGTTATCAATTTAAAATATTTTTGATAGATAATTGGTTTCAATTTTTTATTGGATAGCTAATATCAGTTGATTTTATTTTTTCAATTAATTGTAGTTTTTTGACGATTGATCTTCTCTTGATGCGATTGTTCATGTTCTTTCAAAGTGTAATTCACCTCTTAGAAAAAGATTAACCAAAAAATGAGAAAAATTTACCACTTACAACCAATTTTGAAAAATGATTGTTTTTACACTTTTTATGTAGTTGTTTGGGTTTGTTCTGGACCTCCATGGGCAAGTACATTTTGAAACTTTTGTGAACACAAAAAAACAAACATGTCATTCCTTATCAACTTTTGAAGCTCCCATTTTAATCTTTAAAATTACCAAACCCTTAGAAAGGCATGAGTAAATGATGTGCATTAAAATGTCTGTATATTCAAAAATTTCGTAACTTGTATAGTTGTTGAATACAATTATAAGATTTTTATTATTCAAGTAAATATAAACTTTTGCAAAAATAATTCGGGCATTCTTCTTTAAAATCTCTAGTTCTTTCATTTTTTAAATAAAATTTTCTCTATACCTTCAAATAATAGTCTTGGTAAACCATGAACTTGATAAAAAAAATTGTCTAAGTCTAAAAATTCATAAAATGTCTATAATTTAAAGAAACATTTTTTTGGAAAAAACTTTTAGTAACGCCAGTGTATATTTTCATGTGTACATTTTTTTTTGTTGAAAAATTGCATAATTTAGTTTGAAGTCCACAAATCATCCATTCAAACAACGATGACAACCAAAGGTCAGTTATGGAAGCTAACTTTTCAAACACAGCTTAATAATGTACGTCATATTTTTTTCATTATAGAATATATACAGGACATTAGCTATGGTGGCAAAGAGTGCTGTTCATTGTATACTTTATATTCTACTAACAGGACATAGCCATTGATAGAAGCTTAATCTGCAAATTTTTTGTATAAAATAGTTTATCATTTTGAACATTGAATTAATTCTAAGATACTAGACATGATAATTGAAAGACACCAAACTTATCATTTTTATTGCAAGTTTAAAATCATATTTCTTTGAATTTTAAAAATCATTTTTTATGAAAATCTAAAATAAAACTTTTATCAACATTTCCTATTTATGTCAAATATTTAAAATTATATTACTCTTTAGAAGATGCGATAAAAGGTATATTGCATACATGGTCGTACATACACATAAATGTAATTAGTGAATAAAAGTTTTAAAATGAATCAATTTACTTTGCCAAGAGATAGCAATAAGAGCCAGTCGACACAGCAATGTCATCGGTGAAGTCAAAACCTGTCAGGTGATAGTCTCTGTCACAACACATGCTAAAAAAATCCGAGGATTTCTTCACTTCCTCGTACTTCATTGTCGTCAACTTTGGCATTTTTTTAAACAAGATTTCAAAATCGGATTTGTCGGGTGTCAATTGTTTCTTGAAATGAGACATGCTCAAATGAGTGATACTCTCCCCAAAAGAAACCTGGTTGATGGCGTTCAAGATGATTTCGTCCGACGATATCTGGAGACGTCTTAGTTTTGGAGCGTTCGACAACAGGTCGCACAAGAAGTTGGCCGATACCTGCGAGCGGCAGGCATAATGTGGAGTCATCCATCCTGTGCACAGCACCTCTAGATTAGGAAGAGGCATCAACTTGATGTCTTTGCAATACTTGGATGTTGGTTTACCAACAATCAGTAATTTCTCTACATTGGGACATAAGTTAAGCATTTGCACCATTGTCTTGTGGGTTACATTATGGTCTTTCTCCCACAACCTTAATTTTTTCAGCTTATGGCCATATTTTTCTAATGTTGGGAAAACAATATGCTTAATTTCTGCTTCATTCAAAGGCTTAAGAAACCTCACATATAAATCTGTAATGGTAGGTGCGGCTTGAAAAAGCTTAGCAAGCCTTAGACCACAACTTCTCAATTTATTTTGAACAAACCGCCTGTTTGCATGATATCCCAAATGCAAAATAACCGTATCTAAATTTTTCCATGACTTGAAAACCTGGCATGTAATTGGCAGAAAAATGTCATAAATGGTTAAATCAACATGTCTGAGCCTATGATCTGAGTTTAGAATAATTGTATGCGTGAGAACACTATCAAACCAAGTTATTGGGTTATTCAACGACATGTCCTTCGTTGAAACAACATCGACATGTTCCACCGAAGTATAAAAATGAATAAACATGCGATAGAAATCATAATGCTCCGAGCCAATTATCATAAGAGAACAGATCTTCAAATATGGAAATGAAAGTGGTACAGTTTTTAAAGATATGTATGCATCTTGCACTTTCTTTAAAGACATTTGATCAAAAAACACTTGCGAAAGTTGATCATTCGAGATATTACAACTTATGTCTGGAATGAAATGAATTCTTTCCAACATAAGACAATTATCTTGAATAATCATTAAATTATCAAATTGGCACAAAAAGCATCCTTCTATCTCCGTTAAATTAGGGAGATGAGGTAGTAAAGATGTCAAAACAAATGAGTTTATTCCTTCATCATAATCTAGAATTAATTTTTTTATATTTGGATAACTACTTTGGAATGATTTAAACATTGGACACACCCAATTCAAGGATTCATCGAGTTTTAGTTCAGTATCAAACAGTAATTGTATAATTAAGAGGCCAGTTATTTTTCTTGCACTTGAATAATACCATTTTTTAATTCGCTTCCTAATAACATTTAACGAATCCTGATTGCACACTTCTAGGTACTTCTTCAATTGTTGAACAAGATCAATCTGCAAATGAACAATCATCAGTTAAGAGAACTAAGAAAATAAAAAGTTTTTGTACAAAAACCTAAACCAATAAAATGTTTTTTATTCTTAAAAATTGATCGCCGGGTGAAAAATTAAACATGATTATGCATTTACCAAATTAGGATGTGTTAGCTAAAATAAAATTAGTGAACGAAAAGTTTAGAAATTTCAAAAATAAAAACTTGAAAGATCATCTTGGTTTCTCATGAAATTGTTAAACTTTAAAATATTTATCAAAGACGATACAAAGAAGCATTCATAGGAATGTTAAACCTATACAGTGAAAACTTGACTCATGAATACCCTACTTCACCTAAGTGACTCATGAATACCCTACTTTATTTAAGTGACTCATGAATACCCTACTTCATCTAAGTGACTCATGAATACCCTACTTTATCTAAGTGACTCATGACTCATGAATTTCCTACTTCATCTAAGTGACTCATGACTCATGAATACCCTACTTCATCTAGTGACTCATGAATATCCTATTTCATCTAAGAGACTCATGACTCATGAATACCCTACTTCATCTAGGTGTTAAACTTGGTTCATGGATTTACTTTTCCTAAATTAGAGATTTTTTCATTATATTTTTTATCAAAAAAAAACATTTAAATCCGTAAAAATATTTCAGAGGTCAAAAGGATTATTTGTATTGACATTACTTTCAACGGAAATTATTTTTTTTCATCTAATTTCATTCACTGTACTTCAAATTGCTTCATTTGCCCTTTAAATCCTATTGCGTAAGGTGTTGTCATAATTGGTAGATCCTAACAATAATAAATGTTATTCTAAGCAAACAACATATTAGCAATCTTTCTTTCTTTCTTAGTGTTGTTTTTGTAAGAAAAAATATTTTTTTGTTTATTTGGCGCATAATATTGCATTATTTTTAAAACCACCAATTTTTTATTTAGTTGGCAAAATTTCAAAAAAATAAAAATTAAACAAATACTTACAATTATCTTGAAATCCTTATTAATATTACGCAGACATGATATGTTCTTCAACTCCCTAAAGAGAGAAATTAAATATTAATTAACTAACTTGAGTCTTTTAAAAAAAACATTAAAAAAAATACAAAACTAAACATTTTGCATCCAAGTAATGAATAATAACAACACTTGAATAACAAGAAATATCCAACATAGAGATTAACGAAACATTACAACTGATAAAGCTGTTCCAAAGTTATTATAGTTAAATGAGAAGGCGATGAAAATGGAAAAGATAAAGTAAAGTAAACACAAAAGATTTGTATTCTGGAATTCAGAATATTTAAAATTTATTTTAAGTATGAATTAAATAATTGAGAAGTGAAAAATCATTTGTTTTAAAAAAATTATTATGTTACAAATTTATTTTAGTAATTTCTCTTTTAATTTGTTCAAAATAAAGTTCTTGCTGAACCTTTAAATTAAATTTTAGATTGACCATTATGTTTATGAAAATTTTTCAATGTTCGATTATTTAAAAAAAAAAGTTTACACAACACAACTTCAGTACTTCCACCTTAGAACTGTTAGTTCTCTCATTTGTTTCAGGTAAACTTTTCTCCATACCTTCAAATATAAATTTTTGTTAACCATCAATTTGATCAAAATTTGGTTACGCTCCTTCATTCGAAAAAAATCTATTCAAAAAACATTGAGTTTACAGTAATTCCACTTTAGAATTGTTATTTTAAACAACTTTTCACTAAGCCTTTAAATTAAAAGTTGGATTATTTTTTTGTGATGTTACTCATCTCCCAACAAATATTTTAATTAAAATATATTAAGTTATAAAACAACTTCTTCAGTAATTCTAACTCAACTTTAAAACAAATTAATGAATAACACCTACTTTATACCAGGTTCCCTGTCAATGCATTCTAAGGCAACCGGAAGTTTTGAGTAGAAAATGGAATGAATAAGACTGTCGGCACATTTAAAATCAAGACGTTGTGGAGACCAGTACACCATTTCATCAACCTGCAAAAGAAAAAAATTATAAATTTCAAAATTGAATAAACAATCTAAATTATTTTTTGTATTATTTCCAAAATAACTTCATAATATTTTCCAGGGAATTATTCTATCATTAGTATTGATGTGTTTATTCAGCAATAGCCCTAAAGCAGACGGTCACTTTTCAAGTTAAATTGACAGGTAGATTTTGTTAACAGACTTAAAAAATATAACTTGAATATAAATATTGGTGGATTACTTGGTAGTTTATGTATCGAAACATTTTTGTTCTATCCATTTTCAAATAATCACAAAATATTTTCATTGATAAAAACCCTCTCTAAGGTGCTAGGTGAGAGAAGTTTTTTAAGCTTGTTGATTTATGCTAAAGACTATCACCCTGAAAAAACAATGTCCACAGAACCTAAATTTGAGAAAATAACACACAGTAACCCAATGCTTTGCTCTAGGGCTATTATTGCCAGTTTGGTCCATATGAATTTTTGTTAAAAGACACTTTTACAATAAGTAAAGTAATACATTGCTGCTTCTCACATTATAATTTCTCTACGAATAAATCTTTCCAATTTATCTTGTTTTGAAACTGTATTAACAAGGAAATTAAAATTTTTACCCAAAAAAGGTAATTCAAGGTGTCATTCACTGCCCTTTAGTTGTGGCCTCACAGAAACCAAAATATTAACCCTTATTGGGCAAAGCCCTATAAAGGAATGCTAAAATGTGTATGTTTGTAAGACTCTTCTGCCTACATAATGTAACATAAATTTACTGTTGGAATTCCATTAATGATAATAGTGACATGATTGGTGGAAATGCAACAATAAACTTCTCTTTCACACTTTGTAGGTCGGTAGAAGTCTTAAGACCAAACAAAATTTTATCATCTTTTACGGGCCTTTGTCCTCCAAAGGGTTAAGCAAGTTGACAAACTCTTTTGTCGTGTTTTGGTAAAATATTTCAACAAAATTCAATTTCACCTCCCCATCAATTAACCTCTTTTCATTATGCACTACTGTGCTAGTTATATTGCATGAAAAAGATAAGAATAAATCATCAAATAGAATATCACAAAACTTCTTTGAATAATAAATTGCACCTCTTTACATAAATATAATTATATGTAGCGAGTAGCCTATATATTCAACTTAAATTGTTGTAATCATCTCCTAAATTGTCATAATATTGCAGGCAATCCTCAAGTATGGTTCTGTAATTGAGAAAATAAGGGAGAAGTTAGAAAGTCGTTAAATTATATGGCAAACAACTATTTTTCTCCCTATGTAGTATTTCTAGTAGACTAACATTTTTATGTTATTCTTCTCATTTCGCTTATTCTCTCTTAATTTTTATGTTATTTCAAATGTTTAACCGTGTCTTCTTCTTATATTTTGCTTATTCTCTCTTAATTTTTATGTTATTTCAAATGTTTTACGGTGTTTTCTTCTCATTTCGCTTATTCTCTCTTAATTTTTATGTTATTTCAAATGTTTAACCGTGTTTTCTTCTCATTTCGCTTATTCTCTCTTAATTTTTATGTTATTTCAAACATCTAACTGTGTTTTCTTCTCATTTCGCTTATTCTCTCTTAATTTTTATATTATTTCAAACATTTAACTGTGTTTTTTTCTCATTTCGCTTATTCTCTCTTAATTTTTATGTTATTTCAAAAGTTCAACAGTGTTTTATTCTAATTTTGTGTAATTATTGTGTAATTTAAAACTCTTTTCAGTTTTTGTATGCCGTCCAACCATTGCGTCGGCTGTGACCAGGGCAATGCTTTAGAGCTATACTTGCCACATTCTTCATAGGAATTACAATTGGAGTTGTTGTGATATCGTATTTTCAAAGAAGACAATAGTCTAGACTTTTTGCGCCTCCATAAACCAGTATTTAAGCAAACTTTAGCATTCTTGTGATTTGTGACCCACCAAACAAAACCTAATCTGACTTTGCTCCTCAAATGATTTTTTTGGCCACCGAAAACCATTTGAAGAGCAGTCAGGTTAGACTTTGTTTGGTGGGTCTCAATAATGCTAGAATTGGCTTAAATACAGTTTATGGTAATACAAAAATCTAGCCTAAGTCTTGTTTGAAAACATGACATCATCCGACCATGACGTCACAGCCGACGGCTGGACAGCATAAGAAAACTTAAAAGAGTTTTAAATTACATAATAATTACACAAAATGAGAAGAAAACATGGTTAAATGTATGAAATAACAAAAAAATGAAGAAAGAATAAGCAAAATGAAAAGAAAACACTGTTAAATGTATGAAATAACTTTAAAATATTACTAGAAACACTACATAGGGTGAAAAGTAGGTGTTAGCCATTTCGTCTAACAACAAAAATTTAACTTCTCTCATATTTCCTCGATTACAGAATCAAACTTGAGGATTACCAAATTGCTTAGCCTTCAGGAATTCTTTCCTACCAGAGTTTGATATCAGAAACTTAAACATAAGTTATTTTTGTCTTCTGGGTATATTATATTGTCTTTTTAGTCCAGGGTGCCAAATAATATTTTTCCATTTCAAAGAGGACAATCGCTTTTGATCCATTTTGACCGTATTAAGTTTTTATTGCAGAAAAAGGCCATTTTGTGCTAATTTTTGGATTAAAGAGGACGAAAACAAACCTTGGCATTATTCCAGTTTAGCACTTGCTTTCATATTGTGGCAAGGTAGAAATGTAGGGTATATAAATTTGTAATGTAATATGTAAATTTCGAAGTAACGTGTTTTCAAAATTGATTTGTACAATATTTTGCTTATTTAGAATTTTAAAAAGTCATTAATTCAAGTGTTCCATGTGCAAAATGTAATGAGTTTAAATATTACTAAATAACAAGTTTGATGTTATAACCTCAACCAATAATGTCAAATTATCATTATGCATAAAGAATAACAGCATTAGGTTTTTAAGGTTAGTTAATAAGAAACTCATTTTCCATACGAGTAGGTTGGGTTAGGTAATGTTTGGTGAGTTTCTATAATGCCTCTTATTAAATATGCAAATACAAATTGATGTGGGGTACTTTTCAAATTGAGTAGGGTAATTTTTAGTTGCCAATTTTATAAATACAAAACCAGGTGCTAAACTGGAATAATGCCCAAATCTTGAAGGACAAAAAAATGTTTTTGCACTATGCTTTTTACCATAATCCAACATTTAATATTTACCAAAATCTGGACTTTAACCAAACACTTACCTATATTTTTTCCAATGACATGTCTTTAATGATGTCTAAACTCTAAACTTAAGGTTAAGGATTACCAATTTTTTGTTGTTCTATTTAACCAAAACAAGTGCATTTCTCTCCCTTTTTATTTTATCAGTATAAGTTTTACAATTTATTTTGGGAATTTTTCATATATTTATACTTTGCACATATGAGAAGGTTGGGTTAGCTAAGGTTAGGTGAGTTTCTGTAGCTTCTCTTAGCCTTTGGCAACCAACTAGAACAAAGAACATGCCAGTTATGCCATTGTCATATGGTTTTGTGCAATGTGCCAATGAATTGATTTTTCAAAATAGAACATTAAAAGATTCAATTTTGTGAAAAATATAATATGAGTAATTTACTTTTCTTCAGTTGAGTACATATATTTAATTATAAACAATATTTCATGAAAATCTACTGTATCATAAGTGTATTAAACAATTAATAATACATTGAAAACTTATTTAACATTAAATAATTTAATTTATTTCATTTGCATTCATTATGCAAAAGAACTCAATTTATCCAAATTTCTTGGAATCTCTGAATTCAAAAAAATTCATTTGACACATTGGCTTTGTGTAACGCTTATGGACATAGTCAGACCGAAACTTTAATGGTGCTGCTGAGAGCAGTACACTTACAATTTAATGAATATATCATGACAAAGTGCAGCTTTGGTTTAATTTTGTGAAGAAAAACTGCCATCACAAATTAAGAAAAGAAAGCCTCAAACAGAATCAGTAATTTTTCAGAGGTTTGAAATCACTTTGAATTAGAGAAGAAAGCCTCAAAAGTTTCGCCTCAAAGCTCAAACAGAAATGTACACAGTATTAGAATCAGTAATGTTTGCTGCTCATTTTGAATACATGTTTCAGGCCTATTTGGAAGTTATTCATAATGTACATTACCTTCAAATAATCGTGAACTCTCATTAAAAATCATTATGAAAAATTAGGTTTCAGCTTAAATGACACAATTGTCATGGTGAAGTGAAATTAAAACATAAAATAAATTGGTTTATTCGCATAGGAAAAGTAAAACTGTAAAAGAGGAGTACATTGTTTTCGTTTATAAAGATTATGGCATCATCATTTACTCATGCAAATTAACATGTAATGGTTTTTTTGAGCGACTCAATTATGTAAAAGGGCATTAAGAAGATAATTACAGGCTTAAAATGATTGATGGACATAACAAATATGAGTAATTCTTGAAAATATTTAGGTTTGCAAAACAGTCTAACACGGATGAATCTAAAATTGCTGCAGCAACAAAAAATTGTTGAAAATTTTAATTTCAAGAAATACCAACATTTATATGAAATATTTATCAATAAATGTGAAATAATTAACTAAAAATTAAATTTTAATAAGCAAATGTAGCGGTTGTAGCTTATTATGTACTTTTTTAAAAAGAATATGACTAATTGCAACTTAAATCGCAAGTTTTGACCCCTTACGAGTTAGGGCCTTTCCCTAACATTAACATTACATACAGACATTGTGTAACAGTTGTAAGGTATATTCGTTTCTTTTGGGCTACACCATTACAGACAAAAACTAACTAGCCTCAAAAATTTTGTGTTTAATTGAAATATAATTTACTAGGCCTATTATAGATTCAACATTTTCTTTTCTTAAATAAAGCGTACATATAAAAATGTGAATAATGAAAAAGCTTGAGGTGTTTTAAATAAAAATTAATTTACTAGCCCTATTTTCTGGAATCGTTAATGAAAAGATGATTGATCACTTTAGATTGGGATCTAACCATCCACAGTGGTAAAATATGACACATTTAACCTTTTAACGCCAGTAGGGACAAACTAGGGACGGTTGTAGGGTTAATTTAAATACAAACTTCATTGTATTGTAGACCTTAGGGTAATAATAATTCAGGCATTGAAGGGCTAAGTCGGGGTTTCTGTAAGTAAGTCATTCCGCTGCATTTTTAAAGTAGAGTTTGATAGCAATCATATTTCCCTGATTCCTACAGACGACATGTGCAAACAACTTGAAATACTGAAACTTAAACCCTTATATAGACTAGGCTGGTTTCTCAAAATGTGAATCCACAATTTTTTTGGGTTAATGGTCGATAAATGGGTTTTGGTATGCTGAACACGGCCCAAGTGTCCTGCCGTTAACAGCCTAATTAAATCAATTAGCAGAGGTCAAAATTGAATGAGTGCAAATCAGTAAAAAATCGCATGTTTGCATTTCAGGTTATGCATATTTAGCCATACAAATCAAGCTTTGTTTAATGATTTTAGTTTCAAGAAGTGCTTCTGTTGTTAGGTTAGTTATCCGCCGCCTAATTGGGCCTAATTATGTCAATTAGGGATGCCAAAGGTCCTTGAGTGTATTTTTCTGAAAAAAAATTGAAATCATACACTATCTGCTGGCTTCGCATATATATGAAGGAGAAGCCAGATATACTATAATAAGGAAGTGTTGGTGATTTCAAAATATGCATTTAATGGAAAACCTGAAGAAAAAAAGGCATTTTCTCATCTATGAGTGGAAGTTTTAAACATATGCCAGGGAAGACATTATTACGTATGATACTAATTGACCTGACTAATTGACTACTATCTTTAGTAGGACCAATGGACCAAACTGACAAATGAAGAATTGTGCAAAGGGGTCTCCTATCCGGCTCAAGAATAGGAGGATCAACAACTAAACCAACAAACAAAGGAACCGTTTGAAAAAGGTACAGTACATTTCGTTTATTCAAATTCCATAAATTCAACATTATTTACCAATCATCATTACATGTACAGTCACGCAAATCTAAGATGCACCACTTAAGTTCGGGTTTAAATTCTTCGGTGAGCTGATTTCACGTTTCACTTACACAAGTACAGAGTGAACAAAACATTTATGCAACTCTTATTTGAAAGGTTGCTTATATCTTCTACATTGTAACTTAATTTTAAGGTTCCAAATATACTGTATATATTGCTCCTATAGTCTACTTGAAGTCACGGTTGACTGGCTTGCAATCATTAGTGACGTTGATGATATTGGGTGGAGTAACATTTACGATTCACCTAATGCCATTGGTGAGTTGAATACTGCATTTACTCGCATTATTAACCGCAGAGTACCCACGAAAGCTATCAAGAGTAGACTAAAGGATAGGGCATGGTTTAATGAGGCCTGCGTGAAAGCCTTCCACAATAAACATAATGCCTACCAACTCTGGGCTCGTAATAGATCCTTGATGCTCTGGGAAGACTATGTTAGGCTCAAACGTCATGCTCAATCTGTCTATGATACCGCACGCTCTGAGTATAATAACCAAATTCGTTAAACCCTATCTGGAGCATCTCAACCACACAAATGGTGATTCTCTCTTAAAGCCTTCCTTTTTGGGGTAGACACTTTACTTCTCCCTATCCGTATGGATAATGGAACAGTCCTTTCTGTTATGCCTGAGGTTTTACTTCAACTTTTCCAAAATAAAAACAAAGTGATCACGAACTTACTCTTCCTCCCACGTGTTTCCCATGTCCAGAATTTACATATTTTGCTTTTAAGTCTTGAGAGTTAAAATATTACTTGAATGATCTTGATTCATTGGGAGGTTTTGATTCTAATGTTATATTCCCACTATTTTTGAAAAAATACCTAAGCAACTTGCTCCCGAGCTAGCTAGGATACTTTGAGGTGTTCTGGCTTCGGGTTGTTTTTCAGAATCCTGGAGATCAGCTAATGTTACTCCTATTCCTAAAGATTGCTCACCAACACAATTTCCCTTGGACTATAGACCAATATCTATTACACCTGTACTTTCAAAAGTCTTCGAAAAAC
>JARUHE010124560.1:0-14586 GCA_031471125.1 Archaeomysis grebnitzkii | reverse complement strand
TTGTTATTTGTATAAATTATTATTGTTGTTTATATTTATTATTATTGTTATTTGTATTTATTATTATTGTTATTTATATAAATTATTATTGTTATTTATATTTATTATTATTGTTATATATTTTGTCCTTTTTATGTGTCTCAATGTCAATTGTGAACAAAGACATTGAACAGATTTTCTTCTTCTTTTTATTCACATCCTGAACGTGACCTAAAATCCTTATCATGAAATCCTTCTGATTAATTTAGAATTAATTCTTAATTTTATCTTTAATGTTTATTTTTAGCTTTCATTTAGAATTAATTATTTAATCTTGAATTTTCTCTTTAATGTTTATTCTTAATGTTTAATTCTATTTTTAATGTTTATTTTTAAGGTTTAATTTAGAATTAATTATGTAATCTTTATTTTTCTCTTTAATGTTTGTTTTTAAGGTTTAATTCTATTTTTAAAGTTTATTTGTAATGTTAATTTTATTCTAATGTTTTTTTTAAGGTTTTATCTCATGTTTAATGTTTATTTTTAATGTTTAATTTCATTTTTAATTTCATTTTTAATGTTTATTTTTAATGTTTAATTTATAATTAATTATTTAATGCTTAATTTTATATTTAATTTTTAATTTAGAATTAATTATTTAATGTTTAATTTAGAATTAATTATTCAATGTTTAATTTAATTTTTAATGTTTAATCATATTCAGAAGAATCAATCAATTTTAAGGTCTCTTTGCAACAAGAATTTCAATTTATTATCATTCTATATTTTTTGATAATTGAGTAAATTATTATAATGTTTAATTGTTGCTCGTTTTTAAACTTGCTTATTTTTTACAAAATTAAACATCTTGAAGTGAAATATAATTTTTGAATTTTACAACTTTATTTATAGATATTTGTTTCAATTTTACGCATACCGTGTAGACGTTGTTACAATTTCGCATAAATCTCTCAAAATATATAGAAATGTTGTTTTTATGAAGGGCTGTGTCAATATTTGATGGTTTTTAATGTTACATCAGCATGAAAGAACTTTGTTGATGAAATTGAAGTTAAGTTGGAATTGTCAATTTTTTACATGTTTCATAAAAAGCACAAATGCTTAGCAATGGCATGCCATCTTCTTCAGCCAATTTTATTTCTTTTCCTAACATTATTTGTCACATCCACTTCCAAATCCTTATCTCTAAGAATTTAAGTGTCGTTTCATCTCTCGTTGTTTCGGTTTTCATAGTTCACATGAAACGCATCTTTCATCATTATTGTATTTGTTTTGCTATTAAGATGTTTAGAGTGGAGCTGTATTTTCATTTTTGTCCAGCGTGCGTAGCGAAGCTCTACATAGGCGTAGCAATTCTGATGTCGGCGTTAGACGATGACTTGAATGGTTCTATATCATCTATATTATTACAATTTTATTTCATATAGGCTTGAATATTTGGATTTAATATATTAATAGGTATTTTTATTTGATTTTATCACTTTTTATCTACATGTTTTCATTAAATTAACTTAGAATTTTTGTTGATATTTATTTTTTTTCTTCTTTTGAAAATGGATTGGAAATGAAATATACATAAATAGTCTCTAAAGGTGATTTTTTGATTAAATTACGTTTTCTCATTTTGTAATACCATTTTTGATTGACATTTCTGTTGTGGGATTGTGGAGAAAATATTTTTTAAGTTACAAAATGAATGGCTACGAGACGTTTGAACCATTCGGTTTGTGGATTACTAGGTTATGTCAACCTTTTTGTTTTTTCTTTACTTTCTTCAGCCTTTTATAATCTTGATTTGTATTTTTTTTACTTATTTGCAAATAGTTTTGAACAATGCTGAAACTATTTCTCTTGATATTTTTCTTCCTTTAACTTAAGAAAACATCAATGATTGTTTCCTTTAACATAATAATACATTAATGTTGAACTCCGTTATAACATAATAATACATTAATTGATAAATCTAAAATAACAACCTTAACATATATAAAATTAAATTAAAACTACAGTAATAATGAAGAAATTCTTGTAGTAAAAGAAAAAATAACACTTACAAAGAATATAATATAATGGATGACAAAAATACAAAATATGTACCAACATTAGAAGATAATTTTAGATGATGACCAAATGACAAAAAATCTAATTAATTTAATCTAACTTCTCTACATTTGTCTGGCAACGAAAATTGTTCGTCTAGACTAAATTAGAAAATATTTGTACTTTTATTACAATTTCTATCAAAAATAATTGTTGAATGCTTTGCTTGAATTTTATTACAGTTTGTTTGATTTGTTTACTTATTTGTTCGACTTTTATACATGCTTATGTTAAAGGAGTTCACAAAATTTGATTATGTAAAAGAACTCAACATTAATGTATTATTATGTTACAGAAAATTCAGCCTTTCAAACTTATTCCTTGAAATGTTAGTTTTTTGCGATCTAAACATGAAAAGTCTGAAGATGGAATATATATTTTGAGATGAGTACAAAAAATAGACAATTTCCTTGATTGCTTATAAACACAAATAAAACACGAATATTTAACATATATTATTTTGCAGCAAGATTTTTTTTTTAATTTTATTAAAAATGTAACTGAAGACAAAATTTAAAAATTGTTCGTAATGAAACAATAATTGTCACTTATGGCTACACATTTAATTCTATTTGTTCTGGTTCTAATATTTTGTTTGTATATAAACAGGTTCTAGCAATTTGTTCTTTGTTAAGCTCCAATTATTAAAGAAAATTATGTTTATCAACATGGTACTAAATTTTGTACATACAAAATTTTACAAAGGCAATTATTTTTATGATTGTATTTATAAAACCGTAATTTAGGAGAAGGAAGTATTGATAAACTGACTAAGCCTACTTCACAATATAGATCTGAAAATGAACTCTTCTTCAGTCTACATAATTGTATGGTTTAATTTATTTAATTCATTTTGTATTTATTTTGTTGGTGTAATGTAGATCGTGGCACAGTGACACTCCAAATCATTTAAATAAAATATTTTAATATTTTATTTTTCTATTTTGAAACAAATATTTTTTATTTCGCTGGTGAAGCAATGCTTTTCTAAGAGGAACAAAAATCAATATAGACGAATGGTCATGGAACTTCGTTTTCAAGAAGAGGAATTTTTGCGAAAGGAAAAACAATTTTTGGTGATTTGACGCAAAAATATTCGAACGAAGTTGGTTTACTCAACAATTTGCCGCCTTTAACTTCTAATTGGAACGAATTTTATTGTTCACTCAAATTACAACTTCTTCATACTTAGGCAAAATACTTTTCCTGATTACCCTTACCGACCTGGCTCTGGCTCGAACTTCTCCAAAGCAACTCTCTCTGGCTCGAACTTCTCCAAAGCAACTCTCTCTGGCTCGAACTTCTCTAAAGCAACTCTCTCTGGCTCGAACTTCTCCAAAGCAACTCTCTCTGGCTCGAACTTCTCCAAAGCAACTCTTTCTGGCTCAAACTTCTCCAAAGCAACTCTTTCTGGCTCGAACTTCTCCAAAACAACTCTCTCTGGCTCGAACTTCTCCAAAGCAACTCTCTCTGGCTCGAACTTCTCCAAAGCAACTCTCTCTGGGTCTACATGGCTTTTTAATACCAGACAAAGACGTGCTTTTTTATTTTCATCCTTTATGTTTTCCGAATTAACTCCACTTTTATTTCCTGGAATTAAATTAACTTTTTTGAACTAAAGTTTGTGCCTTTACAGTACACAATTATTCCATGAAGTTAATCTTGCACAATCACTTTGTTTACTCCATCAGATTGTTTGAAGTGCGATTAAGATCTCTGCAAAATAGTTTTGTTTTTTATTCATCAAATCAGAATTCACTGTTCAAACTATACTGAAAGCAGTTGACTAACTTTGTATGTCTAAGATAGTCAAAATTGATACCAAATTGACTATTCCTATCGCACACTGTTAACAAAGGTTAGTCAATTTTATGATAACAGTTTTGACTATCTTAGACTTCAAAAGTTTTAAGCTAGATTTTTCACTTTTTGAGTTATGTAGTTGAATTATTATTAAATACATTTAATATAACATCAAATTAATACGTTATAGCTTGTCATATTTATTGTTCAAAAGAAAATCATTGCTCGAAAAAAAGGAACATTTTTTTTTTGTAATTACGGTTTGTTTGAATAATATTAGTAGCTAAATTTTTAAGTATATTTATAAATTAAATAAGCTTGTATACGTTGGAAAAACGTTTAAAATTATTTTATTTGTTAAACAAAACCATTTCTTAAAGTTATTTCCTGCTTTGGAAAAATATAAAATAATTAATTTCGTTTCCTTTATTTCTTTCTTTAATAAAGAAAGTTTAAAAACAAATTATTGGTTTCCACTCAAGATTAATTGAGATACGAAAATAAATTTCTTTTTCGACGTTTTCTTAATGTTCATTTTTGTTTTCTCATTTTTAAATTAGTTTGTAAATATTTTTTTTAAAAACATTTAAACCTTATTTGGACAAATCAATACGAAGTGAACCTAGGGGGGGTTTATTATATATTTTTTAATAAGATACAAAATCTTATTTTCAATATGTGTAATTAATGCAAATTTTTGGTTGTTTGTAAGACCTAGATTTTAATAATACTAATTTTGTGAAACTTTAATTTTAGAGTTTACTCCATAAAAATGTTCAAACCAAATAATCTTAACAAAAGAAAATAATAGTCCTACCTGTAGACAGACAAGCGTTATATATATATATAGTAATAATACAATACCAATAATAATATAATAATACTAATACAATAATAATATAATAATACAATACCTATAATAATACTAATAACACAATACCAATAATAATACTAATACAATATTATAGTATAATATAAAATAATCATATGTAGAATAATAGTTTTCTCAATGAAAGAAAAATTTGAAGTCCTTCAAATCAGAATGTAAGTTGCCTTAAGGCCACTCAAGTTAACTGAAATAAAACATTGATATTTAAATGATTCATTCAATTCAAATAAAATTAAAACATTTTACAATACAATTTGTTGGAATAGTTAGTCACTTTACTGTTCATAAAATAAATGTTCCACATGTAAGAAAATTTGAGTTTAAAATCGTTGAAGTTTGTGAAAGATGAACTTCCCAATTTGTGTTGAAGTTTTGTCCTAAGGACTAATATAGATTGTAAATTAGCCTTGAAAATAACCCTTATTGTAGAGGACGAGTTTGTCCCTACAAACACTGAAGGGTCGAGGAGGAGTCCTTTGATTCGATTACAACTTTGCTTAATTGTTTCCCTGAGGCGTGTGGCTCTTTTAACCATTTCTGCTCACGGGGGAAAATTGTTCACGTACACTAAGGTGTTCTTTACAATGCTAGTTTATATTAATTACTGTCTTTAATACAATGATTTGTCGTATTTTAAAGGGCTAAACCTCTTGTGTGTCAACCTTTCAAGTTTGTATTTGATGCACAAAAATATATTTTTCTGTTTCATAATTTGTTTATGCAAAAAAACATTTTTCTGTTTCATGATTTTTTTTATGATTACAAACTATATTTTTCATATTCTAAAAAAATTAATTTGTTTTTAATTGTTATATTTTGATTGAAAATTTGATCTTAATATTTTATTTGATCAAATTATGTTACAATTGATATGCTTTTAAGGAAATCATGACATTATTTATTTAAAGAAATACTGCCAGTCTAATTGTTTTAAACACATTTCACCTGATATTCAAAAACACATAATGTCCTAAGAACAAATATTTATTGAAAAATGTTTATAAAGCAGCAATAAATCTCTTACGAAGAAGTTATTGCAATAAGTATCAAATTATACTTTGGAAAGCAGCAAAATTGCAACAAAATCTAATAAAAACCAACATAGGAACAACATAAAAAACTTTTTGAATGACATATTTCAGGAATGTTTATCGCATTTTACGAATAGTTCTGCTGCAGTTGGAAACTTTGGATTTTCTCTTACCGAGCATTTTTAAATAAACAAACTTACCTGGCTTGAAAACTTTTAGAATTTATTTTTGGAGAACATAACCCTAACAATTTTGGGGAAAGTATAAGTAAAACATTTTTGCTCCTTTATAAAAACAAATTATATAACATGCTTTTGACTGTTGATTTTTTTTTAGAATATCTGTATAAAGTATTCACATCATTGCAATTGAAATTAAAAGTTGTATTACAATAAAATTTATAGAAAACTGTTAATAAAGTGAGAAGAGAAGTTAACAAATTCTGAAGAACTCAACTCGCATAAAAATGTTGATAAACTGAATGAAAAAGAAATCCGATCGGTATCTGTATCACGTCCGTCAACTGTTATTTCAAAGCCCGTTCGTTTATGTATGATAAATGCAATGCAATAAATCTGGTTTACATAGTTTGTCTTTTATTGCATCGAGTCTGTTTGAAATTGCATTTTTTATATTTATTCCCACTTTTCTCCCACAATTCTATTATTTCTGCATTTTGAGGCAATCTTTCGGATAATTACCGACAAAAATGTCGCCCCGTTGAACTATTTTTATGGCTTACTAAATATTATCCTCTTTAGGCATGACGTTGTAGTCTCGACGTATTTTGTTATGTTTTATATTTTTTTTATTTGTAATTATAAACGTGGCCGTTTTTACGCCAAAGTAAAAAGTAAATTACAAAATATGAGAAGTGAAGAAGACGTTGAATCTGCTTAATAAAATATGTAAAAGTGCAAAGACTTCACTACTTGCAAATGTAATTCCATTTCTGAAATTGAGGTCAACTCTTCATTACACTAATGCAATAAATTCCTTAATTTATTAGTCTAATCATTTAATAGTTTTGTTTTAATTTGGCTGATTTATTACGTTGGGTTGGCCATGAATATATTTTTTTTAGTAAAACCTAAAACATTATTTCGCTAAAGCTATTTTCTAGAGACCCTTGGTATGGATTTATGTGTCTTTTTACCAATTAATTAAATAATTTTTAAGGATCTAAATATATAAAAATGATTTTGATATTTATTTTAAAATTTTTAGCCTTATAAGAATAATCAATATTAATACATTTTTATTTTTCATGATTTTATCCTTAATTAATTTTTCTATTTCAATTCCACAGGTAAGATGACTTGCAATTAGCTTATGCAGATATTTACCAAGTAAGGTTTTTATTTAACTAGTTCACAACCAATACTTACGGATTTATAGCAGGTACATTATGAAACCATTGCTCTGAATTCAACAAGTCCATATAAAAACGTAGTTTTTTTTAATAAATTCAAGTTATATACATTTTTTTATTTAAAATATATAAATAAATAAATAATTTAAAAAATATTTAGTCAACAATTGACAAGTAGCTAACAACGATCAAGATTAACTCTTAGAGCAGTGCCTTATGTCTCCTACGTCTACGCTAAAATTAAATGAAGAATAAAATAGAAGCTAAAATTACCGTCTATAGTTTTAAAAAGACGACACTTGTATGTTTCGTATAAGAGTATATTTATAAATTAACAGTTTTATTCAGAGGGTAAACTGGGTCAGTTGAATGTACCATTTAATTGAATAATGTAAAGACGCCCCTATGTTCACATTTATATTTATATTAATGTTATTGGATCTACTAGATGCATACAACCGACTTGTATATTTGAAGAAAGAGTTACATGTACAGTACTATATTATACCATATCACTGAATACATGTTTAAGTACATACGCATATATCTAAAAATATATGTATATACATTTAAACTTTACAACCATAATATAAATTGTATAGAAAACAACGTATCATAATTATTTGTATAATAATTAATTATATAATGATTAAAAAACTATCATAACTAAAATTCTGTAAATGGAATATAAAAGTAACAATGAAGTTGATTTTGTCTGTGTAAACAAGTGTTTAATATATTGGATGATGTTTTAGCTCTAGGCAAATGTTTGCTTTACATTTAATTGTACGATTTATTCGTCTGCATATAATGTATTAGTGGTTTGTTTATGTTGAAACAATTTTTCATTCTAAATTTGTTTGTGTTCGCTCATTAACCGTTTGAGAAACAAATACTGTAGGGTAAACGAACGATTGTTTTGCATTTAAAGTTGTCTGTTTAAACTTCACATTAGTTGTAAGAATATTTACATTTTTAGGAGTTTTGAAGTAATGTTGTTCTTTCTTGTTTTTTGTCAACAAATTAAACTATGATTTATCACGAAATGAATCACAATCTTCGTAATATAAGATGATTGAATGTTACTAGTAGGCAGGTTAAACTAAATAATATTAGAGGGGTCTACTAAACTGCAGGCCGTTCAAGACTGTTAAATGCTTGTGCTGATGGTCTCGAAACATGTATCACTAAGAGTATGCATACTTTTTTTTGAAAAGCTGGGTGAGTTGAGCTCATCCGAGATTTGTAAAAATTGCCAAAAAACGTATCATTTATACTTTTTTTTATGTTTTAAGATATTCAGAAAAGCTGTGACAGTCTCCTAACGTTGTAGTACATTATAAATATGTCACAAAGTTTATCTATCTACGGCATCAAGTGATTTTCTATTTAATTTTTTTGATTCCTCCTTTTTCCACTGAAAATTGTTTGCAGTTGATATTTCTCAAGTTTGACCAAACTTGATCGCATTTCAAATACAATTTTAAACTTGAATCGTAAGACCTATTTAAGTTACCTTTAACTATGTAATGTAAACATGGGGCTAGTAATAAGCAACAAGCAAATTCCCACATACGAAAAAACTTCAGCACAGTTATAGAAATATTTATTTTGAGCGTGATGATAAAATGTTTTACAGGAGAAAAAAAATTCTATGAAGCACAGGGATACAAATAAATGACAGGTAATTGGGATTAATGTACAAAGGAAGAAGAAAAGCGGCAACATAATTCGGAGTAAGTTGCAATCTGCTAAAACAAAATTGTAGCATTTTAGAGGTCATTGCAATGTGTCTAAACAATAATTGTTTTTTTCAAGACTCTTACAATATAACAATATTTCATCTTTCATAAATCTTTTACAACAAAAACAAAAGCTCTTTCTTATATACATTTTGTTTTAATGAATGTTAAGCAACAACTTTTGATGCACATTTTCTGCAAAGTTCTTGTATTTATTATTCTCTGTCGTCACGGTTATTTTGTGTGAATTAAATCTGTTATTTTTTTGAAACTTCATTGGAATTGCAACACTTTCTTTACAAAACAAACTTGAAAAAATGGCAAAAACAGAGTTATTTTGCTAGATAAATTACTTGTAGCTTTATTTTAAATTTTGGCTTCAAAGAAAATAATGAAAGCAAGTTTTTCAATAGTTACTTACATTTCTGTGAATCGTGATATACACATTAGATAAAGGAGCGATAGCTAAACCGAACATTAAAAAAGAGTTTTTTATTTTATTAAAATCATAATTTGTTAAATGCCATTGTTTTTGTCTCATTTTTATATTTTTGTCGTATTTGTAGTACTACAATTTAAAATATAAATTGTATAAGCCTTAAAATGTAGATATTTTTATAAATTGTTAATTTAAAATGGTTTTCACAAATGTGTTTGTGTTTAAAAAGGGTGGATTTTAAATAAAAGTAAAATTATTATTATTGTTTTTTATTTCTGGTAATGACTTGAAGATATACATATTATTTTATTCTATTATTTGTTCAGTCTAAATGTGTAAAGCAAAGTAAATGCATTTCACTTGAATGCATTTATATATATTGTCTTTATGATGAAATGACACGTAGACGTAACGGTGAACATCGTCCTTTTAATGTATTCACACCTTGCTATTTGTACAAAGATACTCAAAATCTTGTGATTGTTTTTCAACGGTTGGGAAATTAAATTTGAAGATTTCGTGCATTTTTTATGGGTTGATTTGTTTAAAGTTATTTTTATAAATTTATCTTATTTTAAAAACAAAAATGATAAATTTAATTTTTTTTAAAGAAATTGATAATGTTTTAATAATATCGGACATAAAGTTTACAACAAGTTTTTTCTTTCATGAATTTGAATGAATAATTATGAATATAAATTACCGACCTACCTTATCTTCCACTTTTCTTCTCGACCAAAACTTGGATATAATGGACAAATAAACAGATATTTTATTTTGTCTAGAAAATAAAATACCTTTAAAATAACAATGAACAAATGAACATTTATTTTCTTTTGTTACATCTAAAATACAATTCATTTAAAATAGCAATGAAAAAGTGAACATGTATTTTATTTTCTATATAAAAGATAATATAATTAAAATAAGTCGAACAATTTTCTTGCTTGGATGCTGTTTCTTCTAATTTTATTAAATCTATTGCAGGACTGATAATATAGATTAAATTCTATTGATAGAAACACGGTTATTAAAATTGAACCAAGACTCTCTATTTAGTAGAACGAATATTTTAAAGCAATAAAATGATATTCAACCAACACGTCGTGTATTGAATTTTTAAACACCTTGAGGGATGTTTCTATGACAACAATAATACGCTAAAGTTAATATTATAATAAGAATCTTTCAGTACGAGCATAACCTTGGACTGCTTTAGATCAATATTGGTGTTTGATTTATCATAATAGAGAACATGTTTGAGGAATTATCAGTGTAATAAAAAATAAAATAAAAAATCATGTGCGACTCTTAACACCCAAATAATTATGTTCAACATGGGTGGTGCATGGAAGGTTAGCTTTGGGTTTACTAGCTGGCAGTTTTGTATGAACCTTTAGCAATGATGAAAACCTATAAGATTGAACTAAGTTGTTTAAAAATATTACATTACTTACAATAACATTTAGACCAAGCATGAGTGCATGACTCATTAATGTTCTTAGTAAAAGTGAAATATTTATTTGACCCTTAAAGTTCTAAAACATTTATTAGCTGTTATACCTTATAGGAAAACCAATTTTACCTTTTGTGTTTTATGACCTATAGTTTAATTAATGTTTTGTTTTCCTATAATACACTTTGAACATATAATTATGGCTTAAATATTTTCGTTTTAAACTTAGATTGTAATGATTATTTTCGAATTAGGCTTAAATTAAAATTAACAAAAAATATTTTGAATTTTTTTTATTAGACCTTCAGACTTGCCTCGCCTGATAGCATCTTTTAAGACAAACTCCAAACAGGTGACTTTCATCATTCTTGAAATAATCAAGTACTTTAAAGAGTTGGATTATCAATGATTCTCATCCATCGTCATTAGCATCATTTTATACGTTTACATCCTCGTTTTCAACTAGTGCAGAATTGAATGTGGGGATGACTTTCTTCGTTCACTCTAATTCTACACCTCCAATATTCCGTCCAATTTTCCTCCTATCCTCCTCCAAATCTTCTTTGGTCATCCTCCACACAAGCCCCCCAAGTCTTTAGTCTCCTTGGTGTCCTTCTACCCGTAACCAGAGTTCATTCCACCATCTTCAGTTGACTCTCGGATTATATTTAAAAGAGTTGGGTTTAATTTTCAAGGTATTGTTTCTAAATTTTCTGTAAATATGTTTCAAAAAGTTATTTTGTGCAGGAAAATATGTTTATTTGATTAGATTTACCTTAAATGAAGAACACCTCAAATTAAAATATTTAAAAAACGAAACTTTAATTTTAAAGTTATAGAGAAAAAATATGACCGAATATGATTTACGTATACATTTTAGCAGTTCAATGAAATTAATGTTGAAAGATTATCTTGAATTTAGTAGTTAAAGAATAAATTTAGGCGATAGTGGCCAAACTAAGATAAAAAGACTGATACAAGTTGCTAAAATATCTGCAATGCAGGGTATTTTACACTAAATTTATCGTGTTTTATATACACATTAGTAACATATACACATGTAATACTGATTTAAATAAATTTACATATTTTCTTTCAACATGAAAAATATATGATAGAAGTTTCCTTTAATAATAAAGCCTTCATTGCTTGTTTCTCGTTCTCTAGAGAATTTGATAGCATGCATTGATTTTTTTTAATAATTTCTGATGTACACAAACAAATAATTTTAACTTTTTAGTTTGATTCCATCAACCTTGAAAGCTATGCCTGTTGTAAACATTGCGGAGATAAAATGAGATATGAATCCATTTTTATTTTGAAATCCTCAACACTTGTTTACTTTTATTTTTTAATGTGAGACTCATGTGTGATTCTTTTAGTAGGATATTTAAAAAAAATGTTGTTTGTTTGCACTGGATAGCTACATTTTTTTAGTAGAACACCGTTTTATTTTTTGTATTATATTAAAGCACGGTAAAGTTACTTACATCAACTTTATTTACCTGTTTTGCATCATTTTATAAAGTTAAATTCTTATGATAAAAATAAATTATGAATTATAGCTGAAGGATAAAATAAGTTAAGATAAGATAAGTAATTCTTTTTAACATAAGTTAATTTATTATCTTTCAATTTTGTTGTTGTTTATGAAAGAATGCAAACTCGCCTGTATTTAAAGATACTTAACAACGGTTACATTCATAAAAAAATGTTTTTTATATTTACGAAACTTTAAATAAAGTTTTGGTTGGACATTATTTAGTTGTGAAAAAATAAGTTCTGTTTTTTAATTAATTAAGTTGATCAATGAAACAAGTGGTTGGATGAACTTGGATAATGAACAACAGGCACAATTTAGCTGAACGATCGGTCATTCCAGAATAACTTATCCATGAAAACGAAATTCAGATTTAATATCAGACACGTGGTGTGTCTTAATTTGTTTAATTAACGGCAGGATGTTCCTTTTTATCTCTACTTTGAATTTAGCCACTTAATAAACACTGTAGCACATCTAATTAACTTGCTTTTATGGTTATCTTCTCACTTCTCTTGTTTTTATTGTGTATACAGTATGCATGCGTATGTGTATGTTTGTGTATGTGTATGTATGTGTATGTATGTGTATGTATGTATGTATGTGTTTCCAAAAATACAGAAATGGTTTTTATTTTTAGTGGAGACGTAAGGCAGCGGTTACTCTTGATTGTTGTTGGAGTTGGAGTTGTTAGTTATTTGTCAAAAGTAGACCAATATAGTCAAAATTGACATCGAAATGACTGACCTTTGTTAACAGTTTGCACTTTTTTGTTAGTTCTATCAATTTGTTTATTACTCCATCAATTAAAATGGTATCAGATTGTAACCCAGTATGACACGATTATGATTAAGTAATAAGCAACTATTTTCAAAAATAATAACAATTACCCAACCAACAGAGACACCACACCAGAACAGACAACATACCAAACAATAAAACAACAGGAAACCAATACATACCCACATGGTAACAAACTATACCAGCGCCATACAACCGAACAAAGTACTAAACAGAACAGCACCAGGCATAAACAACACCGAACAAACTCAACCACACAATATGCATAGAACACTGGCACAACTCGGAACAAATAAATCCCCACACCTACTCGAACATCTCCATACAGTTGCACCAGACACACACCCCACTCCAAATTGTCCACTGTGCCAACATCACACACACACAACACTACACATCTGTTCGCATGCGCGCATGTGCGGACGGACACGGCCCCGGAGTCCTTCTGGACGGACTCGGTGGGAGCGGCGACGCTACTTGCCCAATGGTCGAACCTGCTGGGGTGGGGGCTGGACCCGCCGGCGTGAGGTGTCCGTCCTCACTGTACAGGGCGGAGGTGGCTCAACAATAACAAGCAAGCTGATTGAATCAGCAAAAAGTGTGCGCTGTTATCAAAGGCTAGTCAATTTGATTATCTCATTTCATTTATTTTAGAGCAATGCTCATAAACGTAAATTAAAGATACACTATATACATTATAAATGATATATCTGAAATATATTTTTCTAAAGCTTGAATTTATTGAAATAACTACGTTTTATGGTGTTTCTGGACTTGGTTTTTTCAAAAGTAAACTCCAGTAAGCGTTTTTCTATAAATGAAAGATATATCCATTAGGAATGATGTATCTTCAATAAAAAAAACCCTAATATTTGATTTTTTTAAATAACTACTTTTTTATTATAACTTGTTTAATTCAAAATGCTCAATGGTTTTGTTTCCGCTATAAACTTGTTTAGTTTGGCTATGTACTGAATATTCTAAAAGTAAGAAAAACGCTGGTATGTTTTTCAGACATTTCTCTTCCTGTAACAAACTATATAAAAAAGTATAATTGAAGGATTATCATTAATTATAAAGATACAATTATTGTCATAGCTAAATTTTCAATATTATGATTTACATTAAAAGAAGAAGAAAAAAAAGTTGCTACCATTTTGTTCGTGACGAAATTTTTAGTTTAAATCTCATGTCTATTACATGGCACATGATTGAATCTGAACAAAAACAATTATGATCATCTACACTGTCCAATTAGTTTTGCTTTTTCATTTGTTGTTGGTTTTTGTCCAGTTAAGATCGAAGTTTAAATGTGGACAGTACTATTATATTGATTTTGTTTTTAATACAGTACTATTATATTGATTTTGTTTTTAATACAGTACTATTTAATACTATTTAATACTATTTAAT
>JARUHE010124449.1:0-14587 GCA_031471125.1 Archaeomysis grebnitzkii | reverse complement strand
GTATGTGGGTATGCGTGCGTGCGTGTGAATGTGTGCGTGCGTGTATGATTACGTGTATATGTGTGTATGTATATGTGTTTCTATACCGAGTGCACATGTTCTAATTATATTTGGTTTAAATTAAGAACAAATCTAGGTAAAATACTGCAAGCCTTACTATTGAAAATAGTGGTAGACAAGTCTTTGGATACGATGGATTCTTGGGTTCCTGCTCAAATCCTCCCACAACTCCACAGCCGAAGAGAACAAGCTAGGAAGGTCTCCGTCAGTTAACATGACAGCTTGGTAGTACAAATTTTGAAGGTCTGCATCAGTCAAGATGTAGTTTCTGAAGAAAGTTTCTGCCGATCGGCGGTTGTTTTCTGCAATCTTCTGCATAGTTTTCCAAGGAAGAATGTCTTTGATTTCTTCGATGAAGTTATAAGTTGTGAAATAGCTACTCACTTCATTCCATTCTTTTGTCATGTCACGTCTCCAAATGTTGATAATGTTCTCAATTGGCGAAAAGAGTAATTGATAAATAGTGTGATCATAGAAATTGAAAGAAGGATTGAATTCGTATTCAACATGAAGCACATCGGGTCTTGGAAGACTTAGGCTAATTTCAATATCCTTTTCTGGATGTCCAAAGTGTCTGTGTTCGATTGCAAAATGAAGCTCTCTCGGATTATTCAAACCTAATTGGAAGGTGTGGCCCTTGTATGGCAACTCATCCTCATGTCCGGAGTCCAATACAAACTCAATTTTTGGCAATCTGTGATGAATCGAGCTGTAGAACTGCCAATAATCTCGCTTCAAAAGATCGTTTCCAATTAGCTTTACACTAACATAGTCTTCCGGTACGAGTTCGAGCTTTGTAAACAGTTGGTATCCCCGATCATCTTTTCCGTCAAGTCTAAATTTAATCGAAACACTTTCATCGGAAATAATATATTCGTTGAAGAAAACGTATTTCTCCTCTTTATTGTCGCTTAAATACCGTTTTATATCGACATCGATGCCATAGGAATCAACATCAAACAGCCTTCCGTCAAGAGATATGTTAAGGTTGGAGGATTTTTGGAAAAGTGTTGCGTTGATCATACTGTTCCCAAAATCATCAACGGGTAGGATGATGAGCTCAGCCGAAATCTTATGATCAGGGGAGTTGTTGTCAATGATTTGTGTGCGATAAATATAATTTCCTCCCAAATCACTAAAGCTTTCACTTTGAATCTCCAAACTGTCAATACTTGGCTGATAAAACATTGCCTTGAAGTTATAGCCGTACAATAAAATATTTTTCTCATAAGAAATTTTTAAAGTTAAAGGTTCCGGTTTAACATCTTCAACATCCCAATTAAAGTTGGATTCCATGTCAAATGTGTTACCGCTTGTTTTCAAAGTATTGTTCCAGTTAGGTTTGGTATATCTGAAGAAAATGTCAAATGATGTGCACATCTCTGTATCGAAAATGTTATCATTAATCTGATTGTTGAAAGCAAAACCTAATTTTCTAGAGTGATTAATAACGAAAACATTGCTTGTGACGTTGTTTGTGTCATAATTAAAAAGATATTCCAAGCCATACTTATGTTCATTGGAGGTGAAATGGGACACGAACTCGGATCCGTAATCCAACAGTGTATGGTGAATGAAGACGCCGTTAGAGAGTCCCTCGCCCAAAGTCGCGTTGTAATAAAACACTGCCTTGGTATCGGACACCTCAAAATTAAAGTCTAAGTATGGCACAAAATAAACTGGACCTTTATAACTTAAAGCGGTTTTGTCGCCCCATTCAACGTTGAATCCAAAGATTACGTCATCGTTCAAGTCAAAATTAAACATGATGTTGTCCTGATTATCGTAATTAAAAATATAATTAGCTTCATTAACAGACTCGCTGTCGTCCACCGTCATCAAGTGCTTAAAATGCAGCTTGTCATGGTCGTAAAATGAAGTGAATGTGAAAATGGTTCTCTCTAACAGTTGAATTGGGCCAAACATTGAGCCATATTCAACATCAAAATCATAAATATCTTCTCTTCGCAGGTTCACAAAGACGCTGAAACCATATTTTCCAAAAACTATTTCGGCAATTGCATTTCGATAAGGGTTCTGATTCAATCCAAAGTCAATTGATATTCGCTCAAATTTATCAAATGGGAAATAAATTGATCCTTTGATTTTGTTGTTGAATATGTCTTCATAATAATACTCAAAGTGCATTCCTATCTTCCCGTCAGGATGTTCAAGATAAGCTTGTAATGTTTTTCTGTCGGTGTTTTCAAACTCAACATGAACACCAAACTTATCATAATCTTTCAAAGGCAAATTTAATGAAACATCAAAAATAAAATAGTCTTCTTTAATGGTAAGTTGCCCTCGCAAACCTGTCTCAGATATTCCACTCCGATGAGCAAACGACATCAAGTAATGAGTTTCATTCACCCAAGATATTTCCAAATCCGCCAAAACTTCACCGAATCCAGTGTATCCAGTGGACAGTTCATGATGGAAGTCAAGTGTCTCGTTGTTTGAAAGTCCAGAGAGGATGAGTTTGTAATTTATAACTTGAAAATCGACGTTTCCCTCGAACAGAGACAGATCTTCCATGTTTGGCAACGTCAAATTAGAGATGAACTTCAGGTCGACACTTGGAATAAACATTGCCAGGTCAAAATTATATGAATCCTCAACCATCAAGGGAATGTTCATTTCGAATGTGTTTTCATTGTCCGAGTTCATCAAGTTCATTTTGGAATTAACATTAATTGAAGCATCTGTTTGGCTGTATGTGAAAGAAAATATTTGCAAATGCAGAAATTCTAGTTTGTTTTTTATTTCAATCATATGGAGTATTTCTGCATTCATATTAGAAGACAATTGTATGTCAAGCAAATCCAGTTTCTTATCTGAAATTTTAAAACTAGCAGTTTTATTTTCGTTCAAATAATCAATTTCTCCATAAATCGCATAATATAGTGAATCCATTGTGAGGTTAGCATTGTAAAGACCTTTTAGAGGACCTTCGTAGTTTATTATTTTGCTATTAACTGTTAATTTATCTTTCATAAATGGTGCTGAGAACATTTCTATGTCCAGGCTTAAGTCTTCAGGTGATAATGTAAGCCCTAGGAAATGACTTTCATCATTAATGTCTATACTTCCTACAATTTTGTCATTCCAATCGGAGCTAAAAATGAATGACAAATCATCACTAAAATATGAATGGAAAGTTCCGAGCAGTTTTAAACTTTTCTCATCTACAAACTTGAAAACTCCTTTGGCAGTGATTGGACCTTTTCTAATTGATGAATCAACGATTGCTTCATAATGTATGTCATCAAGCTTGTTGAAAATTGCCGAGAAATGAAGTGGACTGTTTGGGACAAATTCACTTTCTATGTACAGGTCAAAATCAAAGTTCTCGAAATTGAATTCGTCTGGTAAATGAATTCTGATAGTATGGTACGAATCTATTTCGGGGAAATAGATTTTAATGTCAAACCTAGAGTTTTCAAAGATTTGATTACTTTTAAATGACCAAAATGGCGCATCCAAGTTAATTTTGGAGAATAAATTTCCACCAATAAAGGTTACTATCGAGTCGAAGTGAGCTTTTCTTTCTATTAAGAAGAATCCTTCGTACCAAAGCAGATCACTGTCTACCTTGATCTGCCTTCCAGTATGTGAAATATCTTCTACTATCGACGTGGTGAGGTTAAAGTCAAACAAGTCTTTCATTTTCAGGTTGAAATCGGCGTCCCAAGCTGCAAAAACCTCGTCCGATGTATCACCCTCGTGCTCAAAAGGCTTCGCGTTTTCATTTTGATGAATATTCATTTTAAAGCTGTGTTCAAGAATGTTTATGTTCGACTGGATTGAAAGAGCTGGAGAGAGAGACACAAGACCGTGACCATGAATTGGATTGCTATTCATTGATGTGTTGAAGTGAGTTTCAGCCAAAAAGTTCTCCGATTGATTCAGTTGAAGGTTCAAATGATGGAATTGCCCCAAAGGAGCGTCAAACGTCACCATACCTTGTATATTTTCGTCATATTTGCTGCTAAACAAAATACTAAATGTGCTGAAAGTTTCATTCATTAAGTGGGTTTTGTTACCGATCACAGATGTTTCAACTTTTTCTCGCATCAAATTAATGTTTTCTAATTCCGGAATATCATTTTCCTCCTCGCCGTCTAAAGCAAACTTGTCGACCATGAACGGGGATCGTAATACAACGTTTAGTTTTGCTCCATCATCAAGCGACCCAAAATCAATGACTAGTGTTGCTATTGGCTCGTCGTTCTCCGTTACTTCGGATTGTAAACTGAATTCAGCTGATTTGTATTCTGCATTTGCTTTTACTTTGAAGTAATCCAACCCTCCGTCGAAATCAATTGAAACGCCGTCAGTGAAATCAAGTTTAGTATCAAAATAAACGTTATTGATTTGACTTGTTTGTGTCGTCATGTTCATTTTTACATTCGTGGACGACATGCCTAAGTACAAATCAATTAATTTGGTATCGTCTTTTAAGAACTTCAAATCAATGTCAAACAAATCCTTTTGTTCTGTATGAATCTTGACTAAAAACTTTTCATATCCGATTACTGGAGTTTCAAAAAGAGCTTCAATGAAATGGGGAGACTCCAGAGAATACATCGACGATATTTTCCACAATTTGTCATTAATATTAAAGTTGCAAGAAAAGTTTGTTTTAGAATAATCTAATTCTAACGTTATGTCTTTCAATATGTCAGATGAAGTTTGCAAGTTTCCATTATAGGATGTTTTACTCTCATCAAGAACGAAGTTGCCACTGAATGAGAAGGTGTCCGATGGTAATTCGACTTTCAAATCGTGTTTTCCTTCTACCTTAGGACTTGAAACGTCCAATTCACCATCAAAGGAAATTTTGAACGTCTTCAGGTTTCTAAATGGTGTTACTAAATCAAGCTCCAGGTTGACTTTCTTGTCCGATCTCATCCCTTTAACGTTCAAGTCAAATTTCTCGCTCCAATCGAATTTCAGCTGAACAAGATCTTTGTATGAATCCATTTGACCTTCCATAAACTTTACTAGATCAATATTCACAATTACTTCCAATGGATTGTATTGGTTTTCTGAAGTGTTGAATTTCAATGTAAATTCATACTTATTGTCTTCATACAACCCCGTGCCAACAATATTATAACGAATGTCTCCAACTTTTAGGGAGCTTACCACGCTGTGCTTCGGATCTTGTGTATAGACTGTGTTGAACTCAATGTTGGTCCAATAAGACGACGTTTGATTGAAGTCAATTGTATATTTACCATTGTCTTCGGTTACAAGTAGAACATATTCGTAGGAATTGTCATTCCAAGTAAGATCAAGATGGCTTTTAGGAGGAAAGATAGACTTTAACTGAAAACCGATTTTCCCTTTGCTATCATCGTAGTTAATTAATCCATCAAGACCGAAGTCAAAGTTGAAAAGTTGTTCATCAAATTGATAGTTCCCATTAAATTGGAAAGAGTTACCTCCTTGACTTAGCAGGCCGCTTATAGTATAATTGTCTTGTGTTTCGAAAGTCATTGTAAAGTTGATGTTGTTTTCTTCCTTTGGAAAGGTGACGTATGTCTCAAAGTTTATCTTTTCTGTCATGTATGTACCATTCGAATAAATTTTGTATTTCTCATCATTGCTTGTTAATGAAATATCAAGGTGGCTTCCGGTATCTTTAAGCTCATATTGAAATTCAGTGAACAGTGTGTTGGTTGGTATGAAAGACAGTTCCAATTTGCTGTTTCCTTGCATCCAATCTGGATCAAAATGAGCTCCGGCAGAGAGTATTCTATCTTCCAATAGACCAGTAATGTTGACCTCATAAGGTCCTGCAAAGTTATACTCAGTTACAAAACTAATTCTTGAAATGTAATCAAAAGGAATGTTTCCACTCAAAGATATTTTACCTTTCTCCAAATCAACGTTTGCCGAGAAGTTGAGCTCGTATAAAATATTGTCATACTGGTAGAATGTTTTGAAAGAAGTTTCGTAAATGTTATATTCCGTTGTGAAATTGAATGTTGGGAAGAAAGGTGAAGTGAACATTGTTTCAAACTTACCGCTCGTATATGGTTCCGCTCCTTCAAGTTGATTATTATAAGATATTTTAAGGGTTAATTCCTCATTATTATCGGATTTCATTTCAAATTTGAAATATATTTCTGATTCAAAACCGATGTCCCAATCGCCATCAAACTTTTCGGGATCTAAAGAGTTGGAATCTACAGCAATATGACCACTCAACCAATTTGGTGCTGGGCTAACGTCCAACTTCCCTGTGTAATATGTTTGTTTCCTGGCATCATTTAAAAACTTATAAGCCAATGAGATCTGTTCAATCGAGTAGTCCGTTAATTTTAATGTGAAGTGCCATAGAAAGTCATCCAAAGTGGTTGTTCTTTGAAGGTTCAGGACAAACGGAGTTGCTGTTGTGGAATCGGGAACGTTAAGCTCGAACAAATACTCTCCATTATTCCACCAAGTAAGGTCAGCGCCAAAGATTATTTTCAAAGTGTCTGTGGAATAAAAGTCCAAAGTTGCGTTCAACCCAAATTGCTCTTCGCCGTGGAACACATAGGCTCCTGAAAGGTCACCCCAGAACAACCTCATTCCACACTCACCCTTGCACAGGTCGGGATGGATAAGCAGGACATTCGTAGAGAAATTGGTCGCCTCGTGCTTCAGGTTGAAACCGTAAGAGAAGACGTCGAGAAGGACTTCTCCGCGTCTCTCTGTTTCGAGGGCCTCGAATAGTTCTGTTATGTCAAACTTAAGTTCGGCTTTTTTGAACGACTCCATCGGAGTTATGATTTCTAGGCGGAGTTTTGGCATCCAAAGGCTGTGGTCATATGTGCCATTGCCATACAGCAGTTTCTTATCATCTATGTTCAGCTCATAATTGAAGCTAACGACGTCGGAATCAGCAGCGTAACCAAAGTTTATTTCTCCACCTTTGTTGTACTGTTTTTTGTCCGATTTGTTTCTTATTTTTCCGCTGAATTCAAAACCTTTTTCGTCAACTTTTATACTACCTTCAATAGTCATTCCAACATTTGAAGATGGAATTTCAAGATTATTTTTTACATCAAAATCTTTTAGTTCAAACTCGAAGGAATATATTTTGTTGCCATTTATTGAACAGCTTGTTTCTAAATTAAAGTTTCCATCATCTTTTAATTCATAGCTAAATATTAAAGAACCATCATTTTCCTTGCCTTTATTCGATCTCTTTCCAACAATTGAGAAGTCTACTTTATCAAAGGCATATTTCAATTTTGATTTGACGTTAATGTTTTTCCTATTGTTTAGATCAAGGTCAATGTCTATAACAAAGTCCCCGGTAGATGATAATTCAGATGCTAGAAACACAATGTGGTTTTCTTTCGGTCCAGGATTTACAATCTTCATTTGGAACTTCCGTAAGTTGTCCTCTGGTGTGAAATAATATTGCAAGTTAACATTCCAGTTTTTAGATTCACCAAACAAACTTTTGCTTTTAAGTGTAATTTCTTTGACGTTGTATTCAAGGTCCATGTCTAGGCTAAACAACTCTTTACTTTTTGGCTCCTTTACTAAAATCGATTTAAAGTTTACAGATCCTTTATCGACCTCGATGTCATACTTCAGTTCTAAATCGAAATTTTTACCCTTCTTTGAGGATGGATTAACATGAACATTCACTTTGGTGCTTCCCTTTGGCCACTCCATTTTGTTTTCAACATTGAAACTCACTTCTTGTTTAGATTCCTTGCCTTTTGTGATGTATGTCCCCTTGATAGTTTGTTCGCCTAAGCTAAAGCTTCCTTTCACATCAGATTTATATTCCTCAGATGTTATGTCATGAGTGTCTAATTTCATCAGAATATTAATTTTTGAGTCGTCCAACTTAAGATTAATTTCCGCAAATTGCTTGTCATTGTTCTCTTCCAAGAGTCTCACCCAGAACTCTTGGAAATGTTGATCTTCCTCGGTGAGTCTGAGCTTAATTTCCATCAAGTAGGACTCTTCTTCGTTGAATTCATTCCGTATGCTGAACGACGTATTGGACATTCCCAGTTCACCGAAGGTACTAAATTGATAAATCTCTTTTGGACCTCCCATAGTATCAGTGTAACCCGGGCTTAACTCCGACAAAATAGTTAAGCTTGCATCAAACGAAACATGATCATCTTCTATTTGAAAGTCTAATATTGTTTTGATTTCATTCAACAATTGTCCGTTGGAAGTTTCGCTCGCAACAGTTTTGAAATTAGTGCCATTAGTGTCATATGAAGTTGCAACGTCGATGTTAAATACAAATTCTTCACGTTTGGGGATGAATGTGTAGTTCGATTTGACGTTCCCTATAAGCTCGCCTTCTTTGAAGGTCATGTTACTGGAGAAGGTATACTCAAAGTCAGTCCTTGGTGAGTACATGAATTTGAAATCTAATGCTAATGTTTGGTTGTCATGTTCTACTGAATATCGAAACAGATCTTTCTCAGTATCTGGGTTGGTTAGTTTTAATGTTTGAGAAGAATTGTCGGAAGCAAATTCTAGATCCAAGTTGTAGAACGGGGTTTTCAGCTTAGCATCAAGCGCCACTTCATCTGTTACAAATCCCGTTGTTTCAAAGTGAACAGCAACTTGGTCTTCAACTTTCAAGGTAATGACTAATGTGATTGGAAGGTTTGTGAACTCGTACTCGCCAATCAAATCGAATGTTATTGACTGTCCATTCCTTGGTTTTATGCAAAAAGATGATTTGATGTTTCCATTATCAAACACACCCTTTTCAGTTGCATAATCAACATTATATTCAATGGTCTCTACAAATGGGAGCAAAACGTTGACGTTCAAAAATTTAAAATTTAAATTAAATTTAACACCATTTTCTATTTCATTTTTTGTGTCAATTTTATAGCTGATAAAAAGGTTTGGATACATTGGGTCTTTGCTGATGACCTTAATAGAAGATTCCTCCAAAGAAATCTTCAAATGTCCTTCCACAATTTTGTTGACATTATTAATCGACAATTCTAAAGAGGTTTGGAACATGTCGTTCGTTATTTCGGTGCTGCCTTTGAACCTTCCTTTGAAATCATACAAGAAATTTTCCTCTAACTGGCCTTCATACTTCGTGACAGCTTCTCGTGAAGTGTCAACATCTAGATTGCCGCCAAAAATCTTTTCTCCTCCAAAGTCAACACTAAAACTGATGGAACTCATTTGGTTTTGTCGAAATTGAATGTCAAGCTCAACTGGGGTGTCATAACCAATTAATAATATGCTCTTGAAATCACATTTCAGCTCTTTGAAAACTTCCTTTCCTCGCATTTGATCCTTGTAATTGTATTTGAAGAACAACTGTGTGCCTGACGGCCACATATCGTCAGAGTATAAATTGAAAACTGATTGGCTTTCCGCTATTTCCACCACTAAAAGAATTATTTTTTCACCTCTTGAATCAATTTCGAAGTTCAAATCAAATATTTTATCGAGTCCTCTAGCATTCAAATCAAATGAGCTTGACAACATTTCTATTTCCTCTACATAACCTGTGAACATGTTTCCATGCTGGTTGGTAACGTCAAGATTATATTTAAAATCGTTATCATCATACACGAAATCAAACTTTAATTGCCCTTCACGTTTAAATTCATCAGTTTTTAGATCATAATTCATCATTAGTGAATTTTCTTCCAGATTAACTTCGGAAAACATGTTAAACTCGAATTTATTTGCATTACGATAATCATGATAGTCTTCTAATAGGCTAAACCTTAGATACGGATTTTCTCCTTCCTTACCTGAAGAGGTAGTGAAGGACGTTTTATATTTGCTTAAATAATAATCTACACAAACTGTCATCAATGCCTTCTCAAAAATGTTGTCCTTGATGTCAATGTCGAAAACCAACTCATAATACTCCGAACCGGGATCGTTCATTGTAGAATAGAAATAAAGGTCGTCCAGATTATAGATTAATTTCACCTCGTTTGGAATAGCAAACACAACGACGTCTGCAAACCGAAAGTTTTCATCGAATTTGAGTTCGAGCTTAAAAATGTTTGACTGATCATACTCAACGTCGAAATCTAGATTAAGAATTTCATCCCCGAAGAAATGAAGGTTCGATTTAACAGTGTCGGTCCAAACGGAGTTCATCTCAAACAATAATTTGTAATCGAGGGTTCCTTTTTCTCCAAAGAAGTTCACATCGATTGTCGACTCTTCCTGTGTGAAGGGCATAAAATTCATTGCTATTGCAGTATTCCAATTGTAGATGCTTTCGATGTAAGTAGAGAAATCGAATTTAAAATTGTGAAACGCATCGTAAAATCCGGATAGTTTGCCATGGACATAGTTGTTCTCATACTTCAAATAGAAATCACATTCCTTTGTATCTTCGTAGGCAAACGACAGCTTCGTATGTATCTCGAATTCATCATCATCCAAATCTCTGAATTTGTTGTTCAAATAAAATCCGATGTCATCAAACTCGGTTTCCAACGTTGTCTCGATCACATCAAATCCGTTGAGATGATCCAGTTTGACCTTCCCGTGGAAGTCGGGGCTGTGAACTGCGACGTTCAGTTGGGTGCCGATGGGACCGTTGGTGAAGGTGGAGTTGACGTGGATGCTCTCCAGGTAGTCGAGTGCGGATTCGAAGGAGAAAAACGACAAGAAGGATCCGTCGTCGTCATCGATTGTGTTCTTGAACGTCATGAGAATGGGTTCAAACCACGGCATTTCCACATCAACAGTTCCGTTTAAGTTACGAATCTCGTTCGGGTCAAAATTCACGGTAAAGTTCATCGACATTTTACCAAAGTTCGAACCGATCTTGCTTTTCAGGTCGAAATTTGTTGCGTTTCCCGTCCAAATCGACTTGAATGTGTACGGAACAAAATCGAAAGGAGTGCCAACCGTCACGTCCAACACCCGACTCTCATTCTTCGGCGGAAGAGTGGACACCTCCGCGACCCAGGAATTGAGGTCGTTGGACAGGGTGAGGTTGAGGCCCGTTTTGAAGTGTTCCGCTTGGTCGGTCATGTGGTACACCTGCAGCCCCGAGTGACATTTGTCACTGGCAGTCAAGGTGAGGTTCATGTGGAAGTCAGAAGGGTCGAAAAGTTTCATTTCCCCTTCAAGCTGTGGAAGACGGAACGTTAATATGTGAGGGGCGTTAAATAATGATTACATTTATTTATAAGATTTAAAAAGGAGGAAAACGTTTAGCATAAATCTCATAAAAGAAATAAAAACCATTAAATACATGTATTTGTATGTGAAGGAATATGTTTTCTAATTGCAAGTGGTTTAAATAACTTTTGAATAATTGTTCATAAAAAACTTTTCATAAAGGTTACCGAAGGCCGTTTAGAGCTTGCTCTTCAAAAGTAACTAACAATGAGGATCACAGTTGACTGTGCCTTAGAACACATCATCTCTCTGCCTCAGAGAAGCTAAGGAGCAATGAACCAGTTTCACTTGGATGAGTTTCTATAGAATCTCACCTTAAACTGATTAACCTCATCTTGAACTGGTTAACCTTACTCTGAACTAGTTAACTTCACGTTTAACTAGTTGACCTCACATACAACTAGTTAACTTTATCCTCAACTAGTTAACCTTACATTCAACTGGTTAAACTCATTTCAAACTGGTTAACCTCAAATTAAACTGGTTAACCTCACATTAAATTAGTCAACCTCACATTCAACGGGTAAACCTTACCTTGAGATGGTCAACCTGGATGGTGAGTTGGTCAGCAACGAAGGGGTTGGAGGAAGAGGCGAATGAAAAGGCAACTTTCTTCAACACGTCCAAAGGCGTCTCGATGTTGAAGTCGACGTTGATGACGTCATCGGCAAACCATCCGTCGATATTCGTGATCACAAGTTGTCCTTCGACCTTCTTGGTGTCGTCTTTTTTGTTGATGCCTTTGAACTGAATTGGATGGGGTTGGAATACATTAGAAAAAGTTATAACATTTTGTAGTATATTGTAAGGATTTTTAACATTTTATAATATATTATAAGGATTTATAATACCTCATAGTATAGTATAAGGATTTATAAAACTTTATAGTATATTGTAAGGATGTTTATCATTTTATAATATATTATAAGGATTTATAATACATTATAGTATATTATAAGGATTTATAACACTTTATAGTATATTATAAGGATTTATAATATTTTATAGTATATTATAAGGAGTTATAACATTTTATAATACTTTATAGTATATTATAAGGATTTATAACATTGTATAGTATATTATAATGAGTTATAATACTTCATTGTATATTATAAATTGAAAGTCGTTATATTAGATAGGATAAAATATAATCAGAATAGGTTATACTAGATTAGCAGGAGATAAATAAACAAAGAATAAGTAAAAAATAAATAAACAAATAATAAACGGACAGCAACAAAGAAATAATAAACAAACAATAAATAAAAAATAAATAAACAAATAGTAAACAAAGAATAAACAAAGAATAAATAAAAAATAAATAAACAAAGAATAAAAAATAAGTAAACAAATAATAAACGGACAGCAACAAACAAATAAGAATTAAAAAATAAGAAAGAAGCAAAAAACAAAATGGCCGCCTCACCGTCACTTCCCGCTGCGTGCCATTGAAAGTATGTTCCATCTCCACCTTCACCACGAGCGGCGTTGCCTGTCCGGCAAAAACGGTTACGGTTGCGGCGGCGGAAAAATCGTCGCTGGGGTCCTCAAAAATCGTTGCCTCAAACGACACTTTGGCGTTCACTTCAAAAACCTCTTTTCCGCCGAACTCCAGTGCTGTTATTATGCTACAAGGATCACATGTGTCAAGTTTATGGTATGATACCAAACAAATGGTACGGTATTTACCTTATTTATGGAACGGTATTTACCTTATTGTTGGAACGGTATTTACCTTATTGATGGAACGGTATTTACTTTATTTATGGAACGGTATTTACTTTATTTATGGAACGGTATTTACCTTATTTATGGAACGGTATTTAACTTATTTATGGAACGGTATTTACCTTATTGATGGAACGGTATTTACTTTATTTATGGAACGGTATTTACTTTATTGATGGAACGGTATTTATCTTATTTATGGAATGGTATTTACCCTATTATGGAACGGTATTTACCTTATTTATGGAACAGTATTTACCTTATTTATGGAACGGTATTAACCTTATTTATGGAACGAGATTTACCTTATTTATGGAACGGTATTTACCTTATTTATGGTATGTACCAAACGTAGGAATGGTATTTACCTTGTTAGGGCACGATACCAAACATAAGGTACGGTATCTATCGTTTTTATTGTACGATACCAAACATTGGGTATGGTATTTACCTTATTTATGGTATCATACCAAACATTGAATATGGTTTTTACCGTTTTTATGGTATGATACCAAACATATGATACGATATATACCTTGTTTATGGTAAGAAACCAGACATATGGTACGGATTTACCGTTTTTATGGTATGATACAAAACATTAGGTATGGTATTTACCTTATTTATGGTATGATACCAAACATTGGCTATGGTATTTACCTTATTTATGGTATGATACCAAACATTAGGTATGGTATTTACCTTAATTAAGGTATGATACCAAACATTAGGTATGGTATATACTTTATTTATGGTATGATACCAAACATTGGGTATGGTATTTACCTTATTTATGGTAAGATACCAAACATATGGTACGATATATACTTTATTTATGGTATGATACCAAGCATTGGGTATGGTATCTACCTTATTTATGGTATGATACCAAACATTGGGTATGGTATATACCTTAGTTATGGTATGCTACCAGACATATGATACGGTATTTACCGTATTTATGGTATGTTACCAAACATTAGGTATGATATTTGCTTTATTTAAGGTGAGATACCAAACATAATGTACGGTATTTACCGTTTTTATGGTATGATACCAGACATATGGTACGGTATTTACCGTATTTATGGTATGATAACAAACATTAGGCATGGTATTTACTTTATTTAAGGTAAGATACCAAACATAATGTACGGTATTTACCGTTTTTATGGTATGATACCAGACATTGGGTATGATATTTACCTGATTTATGGTATGATACCAAACATTGGGTATGGTATTTACCTTAATTAAGGTATGATACCAAACATTGGGTATGGTATATACCTTAGTTATGGTATGCTACCAGACATATGGTACGGTAACTACCTTATTTATGGTAAGATACCAAACATATGGTACACATATAACAAATTGAAATTTCTACCTCGTATGTTTGACTTCCTCTCCATAATAAAACGACGCCTCCAATTGTTTGCCTTCCTCGTCCTCCAAAAATATTTTGTAACTCACTCCATCTGACTTTCCGCTTTCCTTTTTCTCAACAAATCCCACCTTTGAAATAAATAAAATAAAATAAAATAAAATTAAATTAAATTAAATTAAATGAAACTAAATTAAATTAAATTAAATTAAATTAAATTAAATTAAATTGAATTGAATTGAATTGAATTGA
>JARUHE010124339.1:0-14588 GCA_031471125.1 Archaeomysis grebnitzkii | reverse complement strand
TTTCCTGATTAAAGCACGAGTTGTTAGCTCAAGTTCAGATAATAGTTTACCATATAACATGTTTGGTTTTTATAAATAAAACAACATTGTTTTACCAACTTAAGTTTCGTTTCCTTCATAGAACTCATCAAGGCTATTTTATTAATCAAACATATTACATTAAAATTATTGATACATATTTTTATAAGTTAATTGTTTGTCTTGTATAAGACCTAGTTTGAATTGGGCTTCTTGCTTTATATATATCTTTCTGGTTTTTAATAGCTTTATTGACTCCTCCAAGCATTTTGTTCATTCTAAGTCTATAATCCAGAGTTAAGTTTTTAATCTGAGTAGAACAGCCGTCAATAGACATTTCATTAAGACTAATTTCCACATTGTCTGTCTCTTTACCAGTATTTAGCTTCCGGGCATTTACATTTCTTGTCGAGAACAATTTTTAAATATTGTTAAATTTATCGAATTGCACGTTAATGGTGGGACTATTTTCCAGAATCAGCATGGCTTCTTACATTAAGAGCCTTTTCCTATTTGTTTCACAACTGATCTCTTTAATGTTATTTGCCAAATATTCTCGAGTTAATTTAGTTTTATGCTCTTGAGCTAACAACTCGTGCTTTAATCAGGGAAATCGAAAAATGTAATAAGAAAATCGTCAATTTAAAATGGTCGAATAAATACATTGAGTATTGTTTACAAAATATATATATTATATACTGTATTTGAGTATCGCGGATAAAGATTTTCTTTGAGACATGTTTTGTTAAAAATTGTTGCATATTTGCAATTTATTAATTTTCTCTCGGCCTTTTCAAGTTTTCTTAATGGCTGTTTTTGATTATTAGGTAAGTTAAAAAATAGTTTGACAAACGTCATTTTAGTGCTTATTATTTCCTTAACTAGTTTCGTTAGAGTCATCTAGCATGTTTATAAGGGCAGTTATATTAGTACAATTGTTAACAGAATTTAATGTTGCTACAATAAAGAATATATGTTATAGATTAACACACCACTGAGGGGATGAGCTTAAGAAAAATAACTATTAAAAATGGAGCATTTTGAATTTGTAAGCAGACCAAAACATGTTCGTATGTTATGCAGTATGTAAAATAATATTGGTTATCACTTAGAAAGTTATAGCTATTGATTAAGAAAATATCGACAAGATTAATTTAAAAAAACACAATCAGTTAACTATACCATTTTTACAACGGAATAAAACCTGTACAGTAATGGCAGAATTGCTATGATTTTTTGTCTTCAAATTGGAACCTTTTTCCATAAAAGGTTAATAAAAACCAGTTTAATTGATTGCAAACATATTTCTTTTGATACACACGTACAGCGTCAAACATTGTTTTCCAATAACTAACAACCAGTTTAGCATCCATACATGATTTAGAAAGTCTTGGCAACCCAGGGATCAAAGTCTTGCACATTTCTTGACCTCGTTCGGATCGAACCAAACATCTAAATGTGTCATTTTTACCCATTGCCCAGAAATCCAGTAAACAGTATTAACATACGTCTTTTTTAAAAATATGGATTACTGTAATTTGTTTTCTGAAATAAAATATTATTACTATTATAATTACTATATAATAACATTCCAATACTTCTTAAAGGACTTATGGATACTAAAATAGTTATTAGTTATTGGAAAAGATTTGGCGTTATACCTGTGTATAAAGTTTAATTATTTCGCAAGTATTATTAAAAGCTATCATATTTACAAAAAAACACCATTATTTTATTTGTTTTCAAAAATAATATTTAGAAACCCATATACTGTAAGATCTGCATGAGAAAGATATGTTTTTAAATTAAAGTTTTTAAAGAAATTTAAAATTGATTTCAACATAAATTGTAAGTAGTTAGGGTTAATGTTAGACTCAATGTCAACCAAACTTTGTAACCAAATATGACAAACATTTGTCTTTTCATTTCATAATCAATATTGCCTCAAAAAGTAGAGGTCAATTATTGAAAAATAATTATCAGCAAGATTGTATATATGAAAGATGGGCCACAGTTACAGCCTATGGTTGTTCAGCACAACCAAGTTAGTTAATTGCTACCTCGTGGTGATCAACCTCCGAGGATCGCAGGACTTCGTTTTAAAACCCAGATTTAGAACACTGATGGCGACCAGTCAGTGCGCTACGAAAATATTAATCAACCTAATGTTGAAATATGTAAGATATTCTCAGAGTAGAGCAACAGGATCATATTTGTATTGGACTGTAGAACAAAAATAAATGTAATGTACTTATAGCGGACAGAGAGAGCATTCGCGACTTATAATATTCAATGGTTCCTCTAAAAAAACACAAATCAATTTATATGTGTAACAGTGTATTACTTTACAGTAATAAATACAAACAAGAGATCATCAATATAAATTTAAAACTTGCGCGAATATCATCAAATGTACATGTTGAATGGAAAACAAACATGTATTTAACCCTCTAATGCCGCGGTGACAAACATTTTCATACTTAAATGGTTATTTCAATGCTAGCTTTAATGTATTTCAACACTCGCAAACTCAGGCCATTCACCTCAGTTGGTCAATGCTAACTCCTAAAGACTTGGCTGTCATTAATATAAACTCGTTGGAGCCAGCCACTGTGCCACGACAGTGTTACACATCATATTGATCGGAAATAGCACAAGGAAGGTAACCCACATCCAAATAACAGAGCTTACTTCACTTGTGCTATTGTCGATCCAATTATTAGGTTACATATGGGTCAACAAAAACACAAGGAAGGCAACCCATATCCAAAAAACATAGAGCTTACCTCACTTGTGCTATTGTTGATTCATATATACATATTTCTAGTACGTACATTTTCTTGGAATTGCCATACAACGTTCAAAGCATCACTGCCATTCATTATCGATCAAAAAATATTTTGTTAACTCGAAAACACAAACCAACTACATACGTACAAACATACTTTCATAAATGACAGAATAACACTTATTTAATTCAATACACTCCTCGGACCAGACACGAAAAACTAACACGGATATTAATAAAAATATGCATTCAACAAATTAACAAATATTTGTTTTTCGTACCTTCACACAGCAAACGTGCTTACCTTCATAAAGTAAAGTTGGTTTCATTTTTTATTATATAACCTCCAATATAATATTTAATTAAAGTTTCGTCATACTAAATTCTTAATTTACCCCAAGAAAATGAATGCCATTCTAGTCTGGGTCGTCTACCCTTAATCATACACGCAAGGCTTACCCTGGCTTTAAGGTAGCGCCAAATATCGATGCCTACCCTTAGTATATGTATCATTTAGTATGTTGGTAATGATTAGGTTTAGATATGTGAGGTACTAATAAGACTGTTCAGTATTTATTGAATATGTCGATACTATGAAAATAGATAACAATATTATTGTTATAATTATAATAAATATTATTATTATTATTATAATTATTAGTAAACATAACATCTAACATTAAACGATTGAATTTAGTTATAAAAAATGTTTTGTATCATTTATATTTTCATGAAAGTAAAATGTAAAAATGTTATAGAAAGCTATTAGAATTAATATATCATCGACACTCAGTGAATTATAATTTATATTCAAGAATACGCAAAATTTATATCAAATAATAAACCACTTAAAATGTAATGCAGAATAATAGTATTATTTATAGTTGAGTATTTTCCATTACCATCATACCTTAAGTTCTATAATTTTTATAACACAAACAAATCTAGAGCCTAATGCTTTTTTTATTTCAGTTTAAATAACTGATTTTGATAAGCACACTAGTTACTGGTGAGATGTGTTAGAGCCCAAAGACAATAATCATTGAACCAAAAACTACAATAAAGTTTGTTTAACATTCACTAACATTTATACTAGCTCTCAGTCAGGCATTGAGAAAAATGAAATGGTAATTTTTATTGCACCACAATTTTGTTAGACAGTAAGGCGAAAGGAAATCACTTTACCTCGACCTTAACTAAGATTTGACATGTTTCATTTTTTTGTCTTAACTAACTCAGATTGACTTCTTCATCAGCACTAAAATGTATTTTTCCCCTAATAAGTTAATCACTACATGGATTTCTTAAAACATATAACAATTTGTACATATGAAAGATTGCGGCCGAGTGGATACGAACGTTGCCTGGAGATTATTGATGCATAAGCAAAATTTCATTGACACCGGTTCGATTCCACTCTAAGGATATTTCATTGGGATTCGAACGTGGTTGTATTCCCTTAAAATCTCATACGCTAAGTTTACCCCCGCTTGGAGGACGCGCCATATGTCGGCTGCATACCCTTAGGGTACACATAACTTGGTGTCAGTAGTAGTATTGATGTTGGTATATGTAGCGGATCGGAGATCGGTAAGTTCGATAGACCCTCTACTGTATATACAAAACCCAAAAATTATTATTATATTACATATAGCATTTACAGTCATATAACAGTTTTACGTATACAGTTTACAGTCATACAAAATATAACAATGTATTACAGTTATACATGTATATTGTGCATGTATAGTTTGCAATCATATATAAGTTGCAGTCATGTAAAATATAGCAATTATTTACATGTATAATTTACAGTCATATAAAATATAACAATTTTTACATATATGATTTATAGTCTTATAAGGTATATAAATCATTTTTAGATATGATTAATAGTCATCTAAAATAAAAAATAGTTGCATAACTGTTTTATAGTCATATAAGTAACAACAATATAAATACAAAATATTTTACATAAACGATTTAAAGTCATATAAAATACAACAATTTTGTACATATATAATTTATAGTCATAATATATAGCAATCATTTACATTTATGATTTATAGTCATATAAAATATATAATTTTTGTACGTATACAATCCAATTTACAGTTATAAAAACATATATATTATTTGTATATTTCATTTGTTGTCATATTTATAGTGTAAGAATTATTTACAAATATGATTTATAGTAATATGAAATATAGCAACTTCTTACATATACAATTATAGTCATAAAAAGTACAGAACTGTTTACATATATAAGTTATAGTCATATGAAACATTAGCATTATTTGCATATATGATTTATAGTCAATTAAAATATAACAATTATTTACATGTATGGTTTAATGTCATATAAATTATAATATTTGTTTGCATATAGGATTTATAGTCATATATAATATTGAATATTTTGACATATATGATTTATAGTCATAGCATATATAGCAATTATTTTCATGTATAGTTTGCAATCTTATAAGCTATATAAATTATTCACATATATGATTTATAGTTATAACATTAATTCTAACAACTGCTTACATATATAATTTAAAGTCACATAAGTTATAGCACTTATTTAGGTATCTAATTTACAGTGGTTACGGTCGGCTGCAGCTGCGGATGCGGATTCGTCAAGCCAGAGGTGCGTAACATATCGTTTTACGCCGCTGCTGGCGCATTGGTTGTGTTATAAAAAAAATTCCGTCGGTCGATTTTTTCAATTTTAAAGAGGACGTATGTTTGTTATCGTTCTTAAGTTTTTATTTTATAAAAAATAAATATAGTTCACTTACATTACTAACTTTGGGATGAACAAATGGTATTCATAACAATGTTCGACGGATAAATTGTATGCACAGCCAACACGACACAGCTGCGTAAAAGGAGCTTGATACGCAGTTCTGGCTTAACGAATCCTCATCAGCAGCTGCAACCGACCGTAACCAATGATATAAAATAAAACAACTATTTACATATATGATATATAGTAATATAAAAATAGTATTTTCTTACATATATATTTTAGTTATATAAAATCTTGCTATTTTTATATACATAATTTACAGTCATACCAAAACCGGAATTATTTGCATATATAATTTGGAATCACATAAATTATCGCAATTGCTTACCTTATATGAATTATAGTCATAAAAATATAGCAATTATTTACATATATGATTTATAGTAATATAAACTGTAGCCATTTTATACATACATCATTTATAGTCATATAAAAATAGCTACTTCTTATGACTTACAATAATATAAATGTAGAAATTATTTGTATATATGATTTATAATCATAAAAGGTAAATAATTTCTTACCTAATTTTGTAAACATTATACTTTTAAACATTTTATATATCTTATCCATTGAAAAAGGAGTGTATGACAGTTTGCAACGTCCGGAAAGTTTAAAAAAGTGTATTTATACATTTAATTTAAAACATTTATACACATATGCTAATGATAATGAATATGTCTGTTTCGTCATAAAATTACAATGTGATATTGACAATACAATTAAAACTTAAAAATAATATACAGCTTTAACTAATGTATTGTTTATTGTACATTGTTAAATTATATACAAGCAAAAATAAACAGTTAACTGTAATTTTATAGGACTGGTTGCATACTTTAGTTGGTTGGTTCATCGATTTAAAGTCCTTTCACATCCTTTAGGGTCAACGAAACTAAGATCTAAAGCAACTTCCAACCACTAAAAAATGTAAGTGAAGGAATCGCACAACCTCCGAGATGCAACTTAGCAACCCAAAGGGAAAAGTGAGGGGAATAATTTAGCCACTTGTCAATTCAACCTTAAGTCAGATATCACCACATGAGGTAACCAATACATAATCGATACATGACGTGTGTTCGACCACACTTTAACTTGACTTAAATCAATATCGTATAAAATTGTGTCATTGTGATTTAAATCGAGAAAAGTTAATTTGAGTCAAGAAAAAAATATTTAAATAAAAATGTGAGGTCGAGATCACGCTTATACGTTTGCTGCAAGGAATGATATTTATCAGTATATGCACTTTAAATGCATGATTGAAACATGTCCCATACATTGAAACATATCCTTCAAGTGTTTCACCTGTTTGTATGACACCTGAAAACATTTCCGATAAGACTTCTGAACAGTAATTCTCTCATCTTGTTGTAGATATTTGTTTAAATAATTTACTGTGGCATTATGTTTGTATTACATTAGGTAATGTACCATGATTTTGGCATTGCGTTTGTATTATATTAGGTAATGAACTAAGACCATGGCATTATATTTGTATTACATTAGGTAATGTACCATGATTTTAGAATTATATTTGTATTCCATTAGGTAATGCTTATGACTTTGGCATTATATTTGTGTTACATTAGGTAATGTACCATGAATTTGGCATTATGTTTTTATTTCATTAGGTAATGTACCATGCCTTTGGGATTGTATTTGTATTACATTAGATAATGCACCATGAGTTCGAGATTATGTTTTTTATTACATTAGGTAATGTACCATGCCTTTGGGATTGCATTTGTATTATATTAGATAATGTACCATGACTTTGGCATTATGTGTGTATTACATTAGGTAGTGTACCATGACGTTAGCATTATATTTGTATTACATTAGGTAATTCACTATGACTTTGTGATAATATTTGTATTACATTTGGTAATTTACTATGACTTCGGAATTATATTTGTTTTTAATTAAGTAATGTACCATGCCTTTTGCATTACATTTATGTTACATTAGGTAAACTACCATGACTTTGGGATTGTATTTGTGTTACATTAGGTAATTCACCATAACCTTGGAAGCATATTTGTGTTACATTAGGTAATGTACCATGAATTTGGTATTGTAATGCACCATAACTTTGGCATTATATTTGTATTACATTAGGTAATGTACCATGAATTTGGGATTGTAATGCACCATAACTTTTGAATTATATTTGTATTACATTAGGTAATGTACCATAACTTTGGCATTATATTTGTGTTACATTAGGTAATGTACCATGCTTTGGGATTGTAATTGTGTTACCTTAGGTAATGCACCATGACTTTGTGATTCCATTTGTATTACATTAGGTAATGCACCTTAATTTTGGCATTATATTTGTATTACATTAGGTAATGTACCATGACTTTGGGACTATAATTGTGTTACATTAGGTAATGTACCATAACTTTGGCATTATATTTGTATTACATTAGGGAATTCACCATAACTTTGGCATTATATTTGTATTATATTAAGTAATGTACCATGAATTTGGGATTGTAATGCACCATAAAATTGGCATTATTTTTGTGTTACATTAGGTAATGTACTATGACTTTATTTCCCTGTGTGTTTCACTTCGTTCCTTATATATTTTATGAATATAACAAAACTGAAATGTTTTCCTGTAAGTGATGATCATCAATAGATTTTCAATTGGACTTTTTTTGAAGTTCTACACGAATATTTGATTATAATGATTGTTTTTAAAAATATATTATAAACATTATGTACTACTTTTTTCGAAAGTTAAGTAAATATTCACTCTTTTTTAGTGTAATAACTGTTTTATGTACTGTTCTCTTGGTTAAAGTTTTTATTAAAGTCATTGTGAAATTGTTTAAAGTTTTTTGGTAAGACTTGTTTGAATGGGTAATCTCAACAACATACATTACTTTTCACAAATTAAATGCATGTCTATCAGTTTTATTGAAATCAACGTTCTTAGTTATTATTTTTGACTAGTTATGTAATTATGTAAAATTATTTCAAGGTAACAATTTCCAAATATATTAAATGATTTCAAAGTCACAATTTCCAAATATATTAAATGATTTCAAGGTCAGAATTTCCAAATATAAAAATGATTTCAAGGTAACAATTCCCAATTATGTAATTGAAAAGCCAATGATGGAATGAGACGTCAACAAGTGTAAAAATGGCCAATGATTTTATTTCATCTTCACCAAAGAAATATAAGAATAAATCCAATTATTTAGCAATTTATTTGACAGAAATAGATTGAAAATAATCCTTATTTATTTAACTTTATTTCTTTTGTTTTAAGTTTTTCACATTTCACGATGTCGCTGAACATTTTGAAAAAAAGATTGTTCTTCTTATTTGGTTTCAAACATTTAATAGATTTTTTTTAGAGTAATATAACTTTTTATCTCATTCGCTATATATGGATCAACATTAATACAAGTGAGGTAACCCACATTCTAATAACATAGGGTTTACCTCACTTATGCTTTTATCTTGTTAGTTGGATCAACAATAGCACAATAGAGGTAACCCACATTCAAATAACATAGAACTTACCTCACTTGTGCTATTCTCTATTATATATGGATCAACAATAGCACAAGTGAGGCATTCCACATTCAAATGTCATAGAGCTTACCTCACTTGTGCTTTAACTATTATATATGGATAAAGAATAGTACAAGTGAGATAGCTAACATTCAAATATCATAGAGCTTACCTCACTTTTGCTATTGTCTATTATATATGGATCAACAATAATACAAGTGAGGTAACCCACATTCAAATAACATAAAGCTTACCTCACTTGTGCTATTGTCTATCAAATATGGATCAACAATAGAGCAAGTGAGGTAGCCCACATTCAAATAACATCCCTGCAAACATTTTTGGCCAAAACGTGTACGAAACACGCATTTTCTTCGTTCCAAAAATGGCGCGAAAAGTTTTACCCATTTTCGGCCATAACCGGTTTCCTTAAATTACAGTTTATTGGACAGATTTTCGGGCCAAAATATAACCAAAAAGCGTACAAAAAATGTACAGTTATAAAGCGTGTTTAGTTTACTAAAACATATACAAAAGTAAATTATTATTATTTATATTTATTTTTTTTATCTGTTTATTGATTTAATTTTATAATTTCTCAAGTGTTAATTTTAATTTAAAATTTTATTTTGCTGTGAAGGTAAATCGATCTAGAGACTCTACGATTTTGATGCGGAGACCCTATCAGTTGGGCCACGGGGAAGTTGGGTTTAATGGGGAATTTAAAGCATTTATGTTTGTATTTTCTTTTCGATTATATATTTTTTTAAAGTTAACTTATTTTGTTAATGTACGTTATATTAGTAGTTAGTTATATATTTATTATTAAAATGTAAATAACTTTTAGCTTATATTTTAATCAATAATTTTGTAGACATTTTAAAATTGTCATACACATCGGCCATGATAACTATATATAGTATACTAATTAGATACAGTTGTTATAGCTAGACTTAATTTCTCAAATATCTGAATTTATATAACTTAGATAAGTTATAATAGCTAGCAAGGCATGAATGCAGTTATCCAAAATCTACTATTCTAAATATGATTTATGCATATTTCAAAAGCAGAAATGACGCAGATTGTTTATTTGCTGATCGATTAGGAAGTATCCATTAATTTTAGAGTATATATGATTTATTAAATGACAAGAAAAAACGTATGAATCGTAGACTTTTCATACAATTTTTAAAGTACACTTTTTTTCGGTCCAAAATTGTTCTAAAATCGGTCAGATCCATATAATGTATATATTTAAAACAAAATATATTTTTTACATTAGAACTACTGTTGAGTTATTAGAAAAAAATTAATTTATAAAGTCATGGTATTTAAAAAGATCGTACAGAATCGGTCCAAATCGTTCCAAAAAAGTTTAATTTTTGGCGCAACGATGTTTGCAGGGATAGAGATTACCTCACTTGTGATAGTGTCTATTATATGTGGTTTAACAATAACACAAGTGAGGTAATCCATATTCAAATAACATAGAGCTTACCTCACTTTTGCTATTGTCTATTATATATGGATCAACAATAGTACATGTGAGGTAGCCCACATTCAAATAACATAGAGCTTACCTCACTTGTGCTATTGAAATGTTTGAAATGAAGAATATTTCCAAGATGGAGGCCTGCTTTGGGTTTTCTTTGTAGTGGATCACCTGCCTTTTTCCACGATCTTTTGCGTGTCACATTGCTGTGAACAATCCACTTTTCATCTCTAGTAACAGTAACAATTAGTTTCAAAAGTGGCTCATTACTTTGCAGTTTCAGCAACGAATCATAAATAGAAACACTTTTGCACGAGATTTGCTTCTGTCAGTTTATGGGGAACCCAAACATCATGTTTAGAAACATAACCGAGTTTATTCAATTCATTTTCCACGGTCGGTTTGGAAATCTTGAGAATGTCTGGTTGTCAAACGGCAATCTTGTTCAACTACGGCTTTCACTCGGTGACTGTCAATCAAGGCCTGAAATACAAGCAAAAATGTAAGAACTCCTCTGTTCGAAGGCGTATTACACACTGACGTCAACATACTCGCTACACCAAATACAGGATTTGAAGAATATGCGTATTAAACGATCTTTAATAGGCCGGCAAAATGACAGTCTAAAAACGAACGAATTTATTCGCCAACCTTATACATTATAAATGTTATATTAAAAAATGTATAAACATATTTTAAAATGTAGAAGTATTTTATTCTACAATATTGAAATAACATATTTTAAAATATTAAATGAATCCATTTTAAAATATTGAAATAATCATATAACATGGTGCTAACCTAGATAAGATCAGAGTGAGCAACAACCCATTCACCTTTCAGAATTGACAGGACTCAAGCTCACAGTGAATAAGGTTATTTTACATATTGACTTGATCTAGTTTTGATTTTGTGGGAATAATTACTGAGGTTGCAAAGGGTTGAGGTCTCTTAAGGATCTTTTTTCAAAACATAAATAATGAGAAAGGTAATCATGTAATTTGATGTAGTTTTTCAACCAATTATAATGTTGTCTGTATAAATACATACAAAATGAACGTTTTATATAAATAAAATATATTTTTGTGTTATAGCTGATGGGATGGATGTGAACAATTATTTGTTTAGTGTGTTAAAGTGTGTTGGTTTTGAGTAAGGTTTTTATTTTCAAGCCAATGTTTAATTTGATTAACTGCCATCAATGTATATAATGTTTATAACCATTATGTTTTTTGGTTCTATGTAAGTTATATTCCAAGTTCGAGCTAATGATTGAAAACGTTAAGCTATTTATTAAACTTCATTTTAAATTTTTTTGATAAGAAACAATAACTAATAATTAACCAGAAGTATTTAAGTTTAATCATAGAATTGTCATAACTAAAAAATTTAAAATAATTCATGATTTAAACAAAATAAAACAAGACGCTATAAAGGGGAGACTACATAAATCTAATTTAATTTTCAAAATCATATAAAGTTGAATAAATAAAATAAACTTACAATTACTTTAATTTGTTAAATAATTTTCTATTAAGATATAAGAGATTGTGTTTTCCTATAGAATAACAAATTGTTACGTCTAACTTTACGAACTTTTCATAAATAATATATTCATTGTTTATTATATAATTTATTTTATGTTTTCCTTTCATGCTATACATTGTTCATGGTACACACAAATCAGCTCATGTGTACATACACACACTAATGTAGTTTCATATTCTTAGATTTAAAAAAGAATAATTAGGTTGTAAGAAACTTGGTTAGTTTTTTCATTACATCAAAGCTTTTTGTATACATTGAAAACACTTGAATAGATTTTTTATTGTATACACGTATAATATAGCTTTGAAATGAGCTTTTGTTTGAATTGATTCTAGTTTTCTATATTCATAAGTAAGTCTAACTCGATTTTACATCAAGATTATAAATACCTTAAACCGAGCGTAGTTTATGCATTAATAAAATGTTGAAATTGCATATGTACGGGAGATGTTTGTCGTCATCATCTCCTCGGTTATCATGAGCATCATTATCATCAACAAAATATTAACAGTCTTAACCATTAACGAAAATGATGGTTACAAATAGTAAGATAACAACCTTATCTTTTTCGTAATCATAAACCAAACTTTAATCTTTAATATGATGACGGTTTATCTTATACTCGTAACTTAATTGTTTGCCTCATTTTACCTTCAATATTATTGGGCTCTTCTACATAGGTTTCCGCAACTGTGTTAATTCTACTGTATAGCGTATGTTTATGATACAGTTTTTAAAAATATAACTTAGCCCTATGAATTATCTGATTATTTAATTCACTTTAGTATGACTAACATTGTTGTAATGCTATTATCATTGGTATTGTTAATTGGATTGCTATGTTGTATTGTTTTATTGTTATAGTAATTATTATTTTTTGTTGCTGTGAATCTAAAGTGATTGTTGCTGTTATTGTATTTTTGTAAATAGTTGTCCGTATAAGTTAAGCTGGAAACTGAGACTATTCACAACAGTCGTTAAAATTTGTTTTATTTCATATTTTTCTATTATTTGAAAAACACATCAACATGTATGCTAACATTCCATAATTTAAAAAAGGAAAATAACATCTAGATTACATATTAATCATATTAAAATAATACATTTTTAAATATAATTACCGTATCAAGTATAATAAGAAAACCCCGTTCAAATTCAAACAGTTTAACAATTTTCATATACATACTTTATTTGTTTTTGAACTATACATTTTTATTGTTTAAGTTTTGCTTTACCATTTCAAGAAAGCTTTTGGCATACGAATTATATAAGAACTGTTTATTTAACTTATAATTAATTTTACAATTTCAATAAAACTCTTACTAACAAAATTATGTGTATATCATATCATATATTTTTTAAATTTTAAATTTGAATAATAAACTAAATCTAATGCATGACGAAGCTATTGTATAGGCCTAAGTTCTATATTTTATTGTTTTATATGTTTTGTTTCTTTACAGGCGGTTCACAATTATTGGTATAACCACTTGTTGTTATTTTGCTTACCGTTGCTGTTATTCATGATATTTTATTCATTTCTGAGATTATAACCATTATTGGTATTTATTATTGTTGATGTCTTATGTATTATGGCCGAAACGACACACAATTCACTATACTAATCATAACACTACTGTCAGAAAAAAAAACTTGATACTTAAAATGAATCGAGAATAGCACAAGTGAGGTAAGTTCTATGTTACTTGAAGGTCGATTACCTCACTTGTGTTATTGTTAATCCATTCAACGTCTTGTCCCAACTCCGACATTTAAATTTTAAACATGACACTTATTTTATTGATATTATTTGTGCAACTGTTCCTTAGGTAGTGATTGGGTAGTTGAACGTGAATGCCAATCGTAAGCTCATATCTATATTCTTATTGAAGCGGTACGACGAAAACACTTGACTAATTTTTTATGTCTAGGATATTTGAATTTGACATAATCAAATTGACTAACCTTTATTAACAAGGCACACTTGTTTTGTTCAATCAATATTTTTGATTGAATCACAAGAAAGTTGATTGAATTTACAAAACGTATGCACTGTTAATAAAGGTTACTCAATTGGATGACGTCAAATTTAGATATCTTTGACAAAAAGGTTCGTCAAGTTTTTTGTGTACTCATAGCAAAGACTTAAAATGTGAAGCACTGAAATATTAAAAAAATATGTGCGCTATATTAAAACCTGTTTTTATTATTTTTATTTGTTTTATAATTGATTTATCTTATAGGTCATCATACACTGTATAAAAACAAAGGGAAAAATGTAAATATTTAACTGAGAGATGGTGACCGAGTGGATTCGAACGCTGCCTGTAGATTAATGCTGCATCAGCAAATCTCACTGGCGCCGGTTCGAGTCCGCTCTA
>JARUHE010124338.1:0-21741 GCA_031471125.1 Archaeomysis grebnitzkii | reverse complement strand
TTTCATTTTTATACATCACTGAAGATGATGCATGTTTGTGTTGAAAGCTATGAAATAAAATAAATGCTGATTTTCATCCTAAGATGTCAATTCCCGAAAGACCGAGCCTTTTCGCATATATATATAATCAAAGCAATTAAAACAACTTAATAATATAAGCATCATAGGAACTCCAGCTTGGTTTAAAATTTTATCATAATGGTTTTGTGCTAGAAGAAAAAACCTAACAATGTATGAATTAATCCATTAATGCCCAGTAATATCATGAGATCACATACAATCCATGTTTTCAATGTATTTCAGTTCTTACGGCAATAATTATTTGAACATTAAGCAGGCCATGACTTCGAATGCCGTTACGGCACTTTTCAATAGTAATTCTAATGGAAAACACTTATTACAGCAGGTGAAGTCATACCTTGATGTTAGCAGTTAACCTTTTAATAACCCTTGAATAATTATGGCCATGCAAATTAAAATACATTTAAAACATGTATGCTAAAGTGGTCTCATGATATTACTGGGCATTAATAAGCTAAAGATTCTGGCAGAATGTAATTTTATGTGATGTTGAAGTACTTCGACTGGTCACCATTCCTTAGTATACAAACTGCTGTGATAAAGTTGATATTTAAAGTGTGAATGAAACCCAAATATTTTTAACATTCAACTTAGCTTCACAAGTCTTGAGAAGTTAGAGGTCTGAATTGTTTTTAATATTTTTGAGAAAAAATGAATTTCGTACATAACTTGAATTTTTTCCCAAATAAGAACTCAAATTTTATCCCAAGTAAGAATTAAAATTCCGTCCAACTAAAAGTGTATGGCTGACGATAGACATTGTCGTGCAAAGAACATTTTGAACCGGCCTTCTGATGCTTTATCTCCGTATTAAATGAATTATTTCACAGGAAGGACCCGATGGGGAGATAAATATGTTGGTAAGTGATTTTGATGAATATTAGAAGTGTGTTTTAGTATCTTCTTCAATCTGTTTGTAAAGTTAAAATGTAACCACCATTAATATTCGTAAAAATTCTATAAAATTAAATACATTTACACCATAACACAATACTTAGAATGTTCTTTTCATGTAATGTGTTATCAAAGTTGTCTAAAAATGAATGAAATATTTCACAAAGTTACTTCAATTTTAAACATGTTATAAACAAGAACATTGAGTTTAAATTTTCTACTTCCATTCCACTTCATGTACATTCCCCCTAGAGTAATTCTCCACACAATATAATTAAAAGTAGATTGTGGTGATTTGTTCAGTTAATAGTTTGAGCAAACTTCACATTGAAAATGTAAAACTCTGTTTAGGTTTAGTTTTAGTTTTGTCTGAGTATATTAGTTTTTTTTTGCTTTTGTTGTTGTTTGATTGAAAGGGTTTATAGTTGTACAGATGTCTTTAAAAATAAATATTAAGATAATTATTTAAAAAAGAAAAATGTTTTCATTAAATTCTCAATAGTTACTCCAAAATAGATACGGCCTCTGGGGCTAGGTCTGCCCCAACATGTGAAGAGTTGGTTAAAGTCTTCTATTTGATGTTTGAAATTGAATTTAATCATTTGGTGGTTCATTAGAATTGATGTTGAATTGTTGGCAACGGCCTTTTGAAAGATCTTTCATCCTTAGGATTTGGTCTTCCTTTGTAGCATCTTTTTTGGTCAATGAGCTCCAATATCAAGAAAATCCACCATAGATTACAGACATGTAGATGCACCACTCATGTTATAAGATTAAATTAAATTTTAATTACATTAAATTAAATTAAAAAATAACAAGAAAAATCAACCCAAGAAATGTTCCGTAGAAGCCAATGTAAATCGTCTGTTTTTGTAAACAATTAAATCAATAACAAGACAATATTTTTTATACATGATTATCTATAAGTTTTGTACAAAAATAAATATTTTAAATATATGTATTATATGATTTAATAAATAAAAAGTTCTTCCCAAGAAAATAAATAAAATGGAAGTCTAATTATATTAAAGCTTCTGGCAACATTTTGGTGGAAGTATCTTGCAACTTTTAGTCCATAGCTCTCCATTGAAAATTCTCAAGTTGAGCATCTGTACGTCTGTAATCTATGAATATACTAAGCAAAATATAATTGACACTCCACAATATGATAATATAACGATACTCTACTCTGTAATATTCATCTGGATATTCTTCCACATGTTACAATCATTGTTTAGCCAATGGCTGGAGAGAGATTTTTTATTTTAAAAAATACATCTCCCAGCTGTCAAAAATGTGTTGGGTTTCAGGCTATTGATTACAGGGAAAGGTGACCCAACTGTGTTTAAAACAATTAGTTTTCTTTTTTCTGGTCTTGGGATGATTTCTAAATTTATTTGCTTCAAATTTTTAGTTTTTTTAAATGATTTTCTTTACCACAAGAAGAAGAATTTCACTACAAAATCTACCATAATCTCTGAAGTATATTTTATCTTGTATGATAATAACATTTCTAATGGCTTTAAATAAATGGTTTTAGACAATATGTTCAATGAGGTTATTTTTTCATTTTCTACTTTTTATGTACCGTTGGGTGACCTTGCATAATATAATTTTTTCAATTTTCTATGTATCTTCATCTGCAATCTATACCAAACATAAAACAGATTTATTTTCATTGAGGAAAAAATGGTGTATAAAAATATATCAAAAGTGAAATTCATACAAACTAGTGAAGAGAAACCCAGTTCTTGCACCATTGCACTGTTGAGGTAATCACTTTGGTTTTGATTTGACATGCACATACAAAATTGCACATCTTTTTAATTCGATGTTCGATTATTTTCATAAATTGTTACGATGCAAGTATTGAAAGATTTCCCAAAATATTGCCCAAGACACCTCATCAATAAAACATAAAATCGGACATACTATTTAGGGTTAAAATAAATTAAGAACTCTATTAAAACTTCATAGCATGATATGTTCATATCATCATTTTGTAGCCTATTATAATTAACTATATGCATCGAAAGAATATCCTTGACCTTTCCAATTTTCAGTATTATCTAATATCAATTAAAAATGAAAGCTAAATATAAAATTCAAAGCTTATGCTGTTTTGAAAATTGGTCAACGATGGTGTCTGTGTTAATGCCTTCAAGTAAATATTTATATTTGATAATAATTTTGTTATATTTTGAACCTTCATCTTTTTGGATAGTTAAATATTCAATGTTGCATTATTTATTTATTTTTTAAATATTTGAATCTTCAGTTAAAATGGTCTTTAGGCAACTTTTTATTTTACTTGACTGTTTACAAAGAAATGAAATGATATCAAGTGATATCAATATAGAGTAAGTTTTTCATTGCTGGCAATCTTATAAACCATAAAATGATTCAGTTTTTAATTCATTTAATATAAATTCAAATAAATTCAATTTCAGTCATATTACGATGACACGTAGGTATAAATTATCATTTAAATAAACGTCAATGTATGTAAACGTTTTTGATCCTTTTACTCCAAGGAAATGTTTATTTTTGTGGTGCCTTCGAAAAATTTTCCCACCAGAGTTATTAATACTCGAGTGTTTGCTCTTGCAGACTTACGTATCTGCCAAGGAAGCGTCCAGGGTGAGTATGCGGGCATCCACGGGCATTCCATTATTTATGCCAATTAACTAAACTTCCATTCCTCTACCTTTTGGTTTTTTTTATTTGTTATTTAAATAATAACCTTCCTCTCTAGTTTATTTCCTTTTTTCCATTACGTTGACATTCTTTGGTCAATTTGAAAAGAAATTTTTTTATTAGAATTTTCAGAAATTAGCCTCGATCACAAAATTCTTGGTTTTTGAGTTTGTTGTCGAGTGTTAATGAATCCATTGCAGTGTTTTTGGATTGAAGTTCTAATTTTTGATATTCAGTTCTGTTAAATGTTATCTTCTTCAATGTATTCCTACATTTTTAATTAGGTTTAATGTGGTTGTTTGTCAGGGCATCTACCACACAGATTATGACTTCACACACATGGTTCGGTCCATCATAATTGGCAACTCGCATTCACATTTCGGGTGAAGTTCAATGTTAAAAGTTCTAGATAATAATAATAATTAATAACTTGTTTAAATCAATCTTTTTGAAACCTAATTTCTATACAAATGGACATAGAAATATTTCGAGGATTTAGCAAAGGTATCGGATAGATTCTTATTACAATCCACATGTGTGGGTCAGTCCGTCTTTTTCATTTTTAGTTTAGCAAAATAATTATTTGTTAATCTTGAAATTATGTCAATGGTTTGATGTAAAATTAAATGTCAATTGCTTATCCAAAAATTAGATCAATGGTTTGATGTAAAATTAAATGTCAATTGCTTATATCATAACTAATGTTTGTTTTAATTCAAGTTTATCCAATCTTTCCAACTAACTTACTTCTCTTCATATTCTTAAACCCTGAGGAGAAATTCAATTCATCAACATTTGTACATAATTAAACACTTAACTAAATAAAATTGACAACTTGAAATTTTTATAATTTTGTTTTTGTTCCAAAATTTGAAAGTATAAATTAGGGTTGAATTAAAATTGTAATTATAATTTATAATTTAGCTTCATTTCCAATAAGTACAAAAATAATTCTACATTTTGTTTAGAATAATACAATTTTATCGGAGTGGCATCTCTTAATTTTTTTGAGTCAATAAAAAGAAAGATTCTAATAACTTGACAATATTCCTAGAAAAGCTTTTAATAACCGATGCATAAAATGATCCCAATTATTTTTGTCAGGTTATTACTTCATTAAATTTTACAGGTGTTATTCATAGCCCTACGTTACATTAACATTACTTAAAATCCATTTTCTGAAATTATGATTTGAGTAAATCTTGGCTTTTTATAATAATTTTTAAGTTTATCCAGCTTATAATTCTTTATAATTTATAATTTTTAAAAGTTTACCAGCTTTTAATTTTTTTATAATTTTTAAAAATGTATCCAGATTAGATGTTTGCAGAGTTTTTAGGAAGATAATTGAATATCTGTTGAAGTGTAGAATCCAAGTTTCAATCTGTAAGATTAGGGTTTCCAGCTAGATTAGTGACTTCATTTTTATTAGTTCTAAAGCCCTTCTTAGTTTTAGTTTCATCAATGTTGTTTTTTTGGAAGCTATAAGTTAGTGTTTACTTTAAGAAAACTATATTTGCTATTTAAAATGAAGGTTGTTGTCTTCCTATTTGAAACATTAACAGAATTATTTCAATAAAAAATGTAACCCGACGACATTTTTCAGGCCGGAAGGATTCCGCCAGATCATCCTTTGGTGGGAGGTCACAAAGGACCTGTCCTGGACATCGCATGGGATCCTTTCAACGACAATGTCATCGCCTCCGGGTCGGAAGATTGTGTGGTGAAAGTTTGGCAAATTCCAGACTATGGATTGTTGACGTAAGTTTGCCTTTTGTGTCTTCAAATAAAATACATTTTCAATTAATGTGTAAAACAAATGTTGAATATAAATACAAATTTTGGGTTAAACAAATTCTATTTCATAAAGTTAAATATACATACAAATTTTGGTTATAAAAAATATGAAATTTATTAAAGTGGTTTGTTTACTTACCTGGTTCATAGACTGATTGCTCAACAGTCAAATATTTTAATTATTTTTCAAGTTTAGATAAATATTCATAATTTAAATGTTAGCAATTTAGTTTTGACTGTATTAACATAATAGGTTTTCCATATAATTATACAAAATAAACAAGTGAAAAAATTAAAAGTTTGCCTTAACCTAGAAATATATTTTTCATATTTGTAAATAAGATGAAAGCAAGAACATTTTTCATTTAGTTGAAAAGAAATCATTTGAAATTGCTTTACATCCATCACAAATAAATAAATCGTGAACTTGCATGCTTCATATTCAAACGAGAAAGTTTCATCAGCACAAGTTCTGTATTTCATCACCCCACAAAAGCACGATTTTAATATTTTTTTGTATAATTCAAAGTGAAGGAAAATAGTTAAAATAAAATATATTTTGCATGCCATTGGAAAGTAATCATTTCATTTGCTTCTTTCTTGCATCATTCAACACTTGGACATTCAAATATGTAAGTAAGGTTTGATCATTCATTTAAAATTATCTTTTTCTTCCCTGCATCGATGTTTCATTTTCTACATTTGCTTTTGCTTCATTTTAAATGCGGTGTCATAAAAATCTGCTTCAAAATTGTTCCATATCTATAATTTAACCATCTAATGCCGGACTTATTTCCATATGGACTGAAATCCAATTTTTGTATTGAAAACAAGCCCTATGCATCAAAGGGTTGCTGTACAGTTGATTTTGACAACAATGCTTAGAAGTTCTAACTTACTCAAGGTTGATCCACAGTGTGTTGATGTTCTCAAAATTAATGTCGTTATTTAGTGTGACCACAGCTGAGGTTTTTTTGGCAATGTGCAAAATTTTCTTATTGGCTGTGTCAAATGAAACATTGATAAACACTTGACTGTTTTAAGGGAAATGCAGTAAAATAATCTACATTTGGAATGAAAATGGCAGATAAATGTAATTAACAAAAACTTGTATGCTCAAGTTATACTATTTTTTTTTCTTACATATTTTATAGGCTTCATTTCATATTTAATCTTTCAAATATTTACAAAGCAAATTTATCATCAATTTAAGTTTTGCACTTAATATTTTTTGCTTTCACTCTCAATACATAAATGTATAAAGTTTGCTAAAACCATCAATTTTGAATCCTATTCTATTGATATCTTTCATATTTTTAGATAATTCAAATGTTTCCGATTTGCAGAACGATGACAGAATCCGTCGTGGATCTGGCCTTCCACCAACGCAGGGTCGGTCTGGTTCAGTGGCACCCAACGGCAAACAACGTCCTCTTGTCTGCCGGGTCGGACAACATCATCGTCATCTGGAACGTGGGTGCGGGAGAGGCGCTCGTCACCATCGACTGCCACCCCGACATCATCTACTCGTGCTCCTTCAACTGGGATGGCGCGCTGCTCCTCACCACATGCAAAGACAAGAAGATCCGAATCATTAATCCACGCAGCGGCGAAGTCTTTGAGGTTGGTTCAAGTTCTTATGGGTAATGTCGTACTCCCAAATGAAGTTTCTTTGATGAAAAATATATTTGTAATTAGGTGTTTAATGTTCATTTATGATCCAGGAATTGCTTAGTTTTTAAGTGAAATTTATGTTCTGTAATTCTGTTTGTTTATTAAGTTTTGTTTGAAAAACCAGCTTCAAGAACTGACTTCTGATTATTGTTGTCAAGAGGGTTGATGATTTATAGAATCTATCAAAATTTTGCTATTTTTTCAAAATGATTAAAATAAGCCATTTTACAGAAAAGTTTGTTTGAATGAAAAAAGAACATAACTTTTTTTTTAAATCAATATTTACTTATGAAAACCTATATTTTATAAGAAAGTTGAAATTCATGGTTAACCGAGATTTTTATTTGAAAATATAGAGAAAAGTTCATTTAAAACAAATGGAAGAATGGGAGATTCTAAGGTAAAATGCCTGAAGGACAGTTTTGCCAAAAAATTACATTTTTTTTAAATGATAGACATTTTAGGAGTTGGAAACAAATGAAAGAAAAATGTTAATATAATAGTATATAGAATTCAATTGAAAAATTACACAATTTTAAAAACTTAACATGACTTGAGACTTACAATTTTGGGTCTAGTTAGGATAACCTTACTTGTATACCATATCCATTCTCGTTCCACAACTTATCCAGTCCGGGAGAACAATGCTCTCCTGGTATTAACCTAACAGTAGGCTTAAATAATTTCAACCTATCAACTCTAGTGAACCTTTCTCTGCCTAACTGAAAGAAGTCTTCACATCTTAGCCCAGAATATCCTTTCATAATTTTGAACCCTTCAATTAGGTCCCCTCTTCTTTTTTCCAATGCTTGTAGTTTTAGTATCTTTCGTCTCACTTCACAAAGTTGATCTGCCAGGCCTCTCACTGACTTCGTAGACTTCTCTGTACTTTTTCCATTCTGGCAATATCTCCGGCTAGGCTGGGAGACCATACATGGATGGCAGTTTGACCTTCCTAAACATTTCAACATCCATATGCGTGAAAGTTTTTTAATGCTTACCATTTACTTGAGCTTGTTTCTTTTAAGAATTATTTGTTTTGAAATCTTAGAATATGATTCAAGTCTCAATGTATTTCCATTATTGCCATTTATAGATGGAGGAATTTGTTTTATTAATTGAAAGATTATTTATTTTACTTCTAAATGGTTGTTTGCTTATTAATTTTGTCAAAAATTGTGTTTCAGAAAGCAGGTTTATTAATTGCGTGACATAATTGTTTCAGGAGGCCACTTCTCACGAAGGCAGCAAAGCCACCCGTGCCATATTCCTCCGCAATGGCCTCGTCTTCACCACGGGCTTCAGCAAGAGGTCCGAAAGACAGTACTCCCTCCGAGCTCCGGGTCATCTAGACGACCCAATAACCATGGTCGATTTAGACTCTTCAAACGGTGTTATGTTCCCATTCTACGATCCAGACACAAACCTACTCTTTTTGTGCGGTGAGTTCCATCATGAAACATTTATACAATACAATCTAACGAATAAATAAAACAAAATTGACCAACTTTCATAGGTGAGGTTTGATTGCTGGTTTTTGTGGTGTTAAGTCTAACTCTTAGATTGTAAAATCGTGTGGAAATTAAGAACCCATGAAAAATTATATTTTTCTTCCTCCCTTAAATGTTAAATTTAAATATATTTAAATGTTTTTAGGTAAGGGCGACAGTGTGATTCGATACTTTGAAATCACTCCGGAAGTGCCGTTCGTCCACTACATAAACACATTCCAACTGCCCGACCCTCAGAGAGGAATTGGAATGATGAGCAAGCGAGGGGTGGACGTGAATGCTTGCGAGATCATGAAGTTCTTCCGACTCAACAACAACGGATTCTGCCAAATCATATCCATGACCGTGCCCAGAAAGGTGAATTTTTATTGAACTTTTTATCCTTTTATGACCATTCTATTCTTTTACTATTTGATGATGTTTGGCAAGTTTATAGAGACTTGGTTTTTATTTATGCAAGTGTAAAAGAAATGTTTCAAAGTTTATGAGAAAAAAGGTTTTTGAAAGAACTAAGAAATAGATTTTTGCAAGATTCATTTTAATGAATCACAAAGATTAACCAATAGAGTTGATTCATTCTGTTTAAAAATGCAGAATGTGAAATAGAAAGTAATTTGCTTTACCTACATGCCTAACATCATGTTTTAGCTGTCCTAGCAATTGTTATTTTTTGATGAAAAAATGTGAATAAATATTCTTCCAGTCTGAACTTTTCCAAGAAGATTTGTACCCAGACACAGCTGGCGATGTTCCTGCGTTGACGGCGGAAGAATGGTTCGGAGGAAAGTCCGAAGAGCCCATCATGATCTCTCTCAGAGGTAGGTTGTGGACACGTGAAGTCGATTTGCTGTATTATTAACTTACTTGTAAATTTTTTTTATTATTTTAATCTGGTCCCAGTGGCCCAGGCTATGGGTTCAAGTTCAGCATATTCAATGCCGGGGATTGCCAACAGCATCTGGTGTTCCCAAGCGTTCAGCCATCCAAGTACTAGCCAGACCCAACGTTGGTTAACTTCCCTGATCAGACGGGAAGCGGTCTTTCAACGTGGCCTAGACTGTTGTAAATTAATTTCTGTTCAAACTTTTTGTCAGTTAAGAAAGAAATATAGAAATAAATTTTCTATTTCAGGTGGTTACCAGCCAACCATAAAAGGCGACTTGAAGGTGAACAAAACTAGGAACATTCTTGACAAAATGCCGGCTGGGAAAGTCAAGGAAGAAGATGGCGGCAAGGCTGCTGTTGTGTCTGCCGAGGCATTGGAAAAAATTACAGAAGTAATTATTTTCTTTCTTTTTGAACTAGTAAAATAGTCGATGGTTGCCATGCAATCTCAAGTGGTTTTAAAATTCAAATTTAGTTGACTATAATGATGAAGTTAATTCAGATTAACGTTCTCGTTAGCTTTGATATAATTTACAACATCTTGCAACTTCAGACCAGCCCAAAACCACATTTTCTTCTCTCTGTCTCATGTTTTCGAAACTATTTACCTCCCCTTTTATAGAATTTATTTATATTCCCCTTTGTGATGGATCTTTCATAAACTTTTGCTTCACAGGTCACAAAAGTGAACGACGATTTGCGAAAGAAAATTGACGATCTACAATCCGAAATGAAGAAGTTTAAAGCAGTTTTCCTGAAGCAAGAAAACCGAATCAGAACATTAGAGTCGAAGGTTTCGGAACTGAAAGGCGGTTCCAAAACGGCCAACGCAAACTCAAACTCAAACTCGACCGAAAAAGCCGTGAGTGAACAATTTATTTATTTGTTTTGATCTATGTCCACGATTCAAATGTGGAAGTTTATTAATCATTAGACTAGTTTTAAAGATAGATTATTTCTTTGTTAGTTCCGTGCCATTCAACATTCTTTTTCACTAACAATGATTAACTTTACAATAGTTACTTGGTTGGATTTTTTACTAAAATTCTAATCATTTTATTTAGTTTTAATTTTCAGATAGATTTCATTTAGTTTCATTTTGTGTTCTTCCGAGCCCTAGAGATTATGGACGGGTTAAAAACATTCAACTTTTAATTAAATTTAAATAATTAATTAATTTAATTATCCTAAATTGATTATGTAAAATTAGATAAATTTAATTATTTAAAGTTAAATTAAAATGTCAGTTTTTTATGAAGGAAAATTTATGTTGATCAAATATTGACATTTTTTAATTTCATCTCAAATTGAAATGATTTTAATTTACGTTCATTGGTTAGTGGGAATGTTTTCTATATTTTCATAAATTTTGTGCATAGTTTATTGGAAAAAAGGTCGACCTACTTTTCCTTGTTTCTCCTCATTGGAAAATACGGAAGACATGTCAAGACAACTTGAAATAAATTCATCTGCATTTCATAATTTAATTATTTAATTTATCGATCAAAGGTAATCACTGACACTTGTTGCTTCATTAATTTTCTACAATACCTTGTTATTATTTGCAAATTTCTAATATTAATTTACTTAGATTTTGTTATTATCTATACAAATATTTAATTTATTTACAAAACAAAACAATAGTTTTTTCCAATCTCTAGATTTATTTGGGTATAACTGTTGAAAGTTGTGAATGGACGAAGGTTCGTAACTAATGCGACTCACCAGCACTAAAGTTTCTATAATCTGCCGTTTCATTACTAATCAGAAAAAAGCCACCACTAAAGTCGACTCTGGCCGAAAAGAAAAAGTGGAGAGCAAAGATTCGGATAACGAAGAATTGCCAGATTTCGAGCAGGCGGACGAACCAAGTGGCCGCGTGTCTAACATGGTAAACGAACGCTATTTGCTAGTTCATGCAGCTTCCGTGCAAGTTTTGTTGTAGGCAATCTATTGGTATTGTTGTTGGTGATGATAATAATAATTATTGTTATTTAATGTAATAATGATAGTAAATCTATTATTATTGCTATTTGATATAATAATAATATTTAATCTATTATTATTGCTATTTAATATAATAATAATATTTAATCTATTATTATTGTTATTTAATATAATAATATTAAATCTATTATTATTTAATATAATAATGATAGTAAATCTAACACTGCATTCATTTGAAATTTTTCCTTATGCTTAAAGCCAAATTTAGTAACACAATTTACATTGTAGTGATAAATGGTTGGAGAAAATGAAACGTTTTGTTTCATTCGAAATCGCTAACAAGCTTGTGAGAGCCGAACAAAATATTTGGGTGTCGGTAATGCATTAACATTTAACATTGATTCGAATTAATTTATTAACCATAATGCTTCACTTTTGCTACAATGCTTTAATTGGTAGGAATTTTTTTTAGGACATATTTTGACTAAAATTCTTTGACATTTTTGTCGAACAAATGAAACTTGAGTGATGAATTCCTGCTGTCGGTGTGTCAAGTAAAAGGTTTCATTAATGTTTATTAAACAAAAGTTGTTGTCATAATTAATTTTTTTTGGCATTTTTGCCATACAATGTAAAATTCAAAATAATATTTGTTTAAAGACATTAGTGGAGTTGTTTAATACCCTGCGTTGTAATACATCTAAATTAAATTTGTTTATTTTTTACCTATTTTAGCCTTTTTAATTTTAAACAAAAAACATTTCGATTAAAATTATGAACTGCAATTATTTTATATATCTTAACCTTCTTAATTTTAAACAATAATCTACCTTTATTGCATAAACTATGTATATTTTAAATTTAGTTTTGCTTGAATGTTTTTTTTTATAAAATGCTAAACCTTTAAAGTATTCGCATATTTTCTTACATTCTTAACTGTATATGAAAATATTTTTTAATTTATTGAAACATTTGAAGAACTAATATTATGTACTGTATAATGTTTTTAGGTATGTGCTCATTTAACAATTATTTTAAAGTTAAGTTTTTTAAAAAAAAATATTTATAGTTAAGCTTTTAAAAAAAATATTTCTGTTTATGATTTTTTTTGCATTCATATTAAAATAGTTTTCTAATAATTACTTTGGTTAGGTGGATCATCAATTATTATTTAATATTAATGAGCTAATTAATGCAACTAAATGGCTGGCAATATTAACGACGGCAGTAGTTATTTGTGAAATAACCAATTAATCACTCAACAGGGAACAAAAGAAATACTCGCTAAAATAGTTCAAGCGAAATCTGGAGGCAGAAAACAGCCCTCAGGGGGGTATGTTATGCATGTAAGTTGAGTCCTTATGTGACTCACTTTCCCCTTTTCTAAGAATGTCTGAATGTCCCCTCTTGGTTCACATAAAATTGGATTTCAGGACCTGGTGCATCTACATAACCCTCCCCTTTTTCATTTAGTTATCATTTTGAGTTTTTGTTTTATTAACAAAATGAAATAGTCAAACTAAATTAGATTTAATTTTGTTTTCTACCACTTGTGTTGAAGAGTTTTTTTTTGAGATAATTGAGACATCCTGAAAGCTGCCAACTCAAACCTGGTCTTCTTGTGGCTTAGCTGCCTTTGGTGAGAGAAGATCATTTCCACGAAGAATGAAAATAGTTTTGTGGATTTTTTGTGATGGAGATGATTTGCATTTTTTTCAAAAACGTTTTTTGTTTACCATTTGTTGATCACTTAATGGGAAGGGAAAGTTTTTAAGCATGACTTTTTTTTCTATTTCACTTTTTATTCTTGCACTTTTAAATGGTCATTGGAAACTTTTCATAAAAATAATAATGTATGCTCACTTTAAAATTATAAAATGTTGTTTGCATTTACACAAGTTTGTGTGAGGTAACCGACATTCAAATCACCTCACTTGTGCTATTGTCAATCCATTCAATGAAAAGTTTCATGTGCACCAATATTGAGGCTCTAAGGCTATAGAAGCAATACATTGAAATGAAGTTCACCCAATAATGAATAACTAACATACGGTTTGTAAAAATAATAATAATAATAATGAAAATAATTTCAGAGCAACAACGCAACAAGCTCGGTGAACAATTGCGATATGGCGCCGGATGAGGTGTAGCAAACATCGTTTATATTCTTTGTAATTTTGTAAAATTTGAACTTTTTGTTTCTTATGCAAATTTATTTATTATAACAAACATCTAATTCATTTTTTATCTAAAGTAAATACATTGTTACTATTTCAATAATAATTTAATTTTAAAAATATTTTTCTATCATGAAGGTGTTTAAAAGCATCTTGCAAGTGAATAAATCAAACATTGAATTTTGTAAATATTATCCAAGTTTGAAAAGTGGTGAAGTATTTTCATTATTTAAAATAAAATAAAAAGTGGTGAAGTATTTTCATTATTTAAAATAAAATAAAAAGTGGTGAAGTATTTTCATTATTTAACATAGCAATAAAATGTGTGTGTATGTATTTATTTAGCGACTTTTACTCATTTTCATTTTGTATATTACAAATGGAAATAAACTTGTTTTGCAACTTTTTTGCGTTACTTTAGAAATTTAAAAAAATTTAAACTTCACTTTTTTGGATAATATAATATTTATTTAATTTTCATAAATAAGAATAAAAATATTTGTCTCCTAATGTTAATATAACATCTAAATAAATGCTTATGTGGTCTGCGTTGCATCCTTGAGCTACGAAGAAATGAGCTTCACTAAACAGGACAACAATTTAAATGTGAATAAACAATGCTTATTAGATGATGAATTGAAGTGTGCACTACCACTGGAGCAGTTGGCACAAAATTGAAATTTGATTTACGATTCAAATAAAACTTTGACTCGTGTGTGTAGAATTAATTTTTTTTACTCGTTTGCCTTTCGAAAGTATAGAAAATTGAAGTTCCGACCTTTTTCATTGATGCTAAAGGTATTGATCTCTTATCATGAAGTTAAGAGATTCATTAAAATCGAGAAATGATTTTTAAAAAGTTAGTGACCCTAATCTTCGATTCTACTTCCATAAATTGTTAAATCTTCAAACTTTCATTACTTGACTGTTTTACAAAAGCTTTTGTATATATTTATACATCCACATACTATTTTATTGCTATACAATGTGAATATTTGCTGGTCTTAGATATAGAGAAGAATGTACGATTATAATATATTAAGTAACTTGTATAGTAATTTATAAAATGAAGTTCTTAAATATAAACAACTAATAAATTCTGAAATTTCTTCACAAAAATTCAATAATTTCCCAAAAACATTTTGGCAACCAATATAATTTGTAAATAAATGTATGTAACCATGTCATAGTTTTATTAGTAGCGATTGTATTTGTTCCATAAAATCTCGTTTAAAATTCAATATCAATCATTTTCCAGATAACAAAATAAGCAAAAGTTGACAAGTTTTAAGCAATAATCTAAAACCTTGCACTTGTGTGATTATCAAAATTTTCGTCAAATCCTTCATTAAACACGATTTTAACCCATCGATAAATTGTTGTCAAATAAAACCCTAAATTAGAAGATTCTGGAAAACTTAATTTAAAAACATGACACTGTTGAAATTTGAGAAATACTTTGCAAATGTTTTGTCACAAACAAAATAGTGATTAGTTGCTTTTTTATTGATTATAATTAATGTTAAATTACCTTCCAAATATTAATAAATACTAAAACATTTTGAGACCACTGTCAGGAAAGTTGAGATGTTTTGGTGAACTAAATTTTCTATTGAATGGAATCTTGAATAGATGTAGCAAACAACATAATCCAATTTAATAAAAATTTTAATGTCTCAAACTTAAAATAAAATTGTAGCAATAGTGTGAAGTATAGGTTGCAGGATATTATTAATCACTGGGCACTACGCCATATAATCTATAGGTGTAGACATACCTTCATTTAAACACCTTTAACTATGATTGTCAAAAATGCAAAGTAACTAATTTAAGATCACCTAAATAAGGCATCTTTGTCAATAAATACAGCCTTCATATATCAATTGGTAGTGTATTCAGTCCTTATAAAACTTGATAATTGTTCAAAATTTAATAGTTTTCAGATTTATGATTTCATTTTTGATAGATTTTTTGTAAAAATATGTAGCTGTCCCATATAACATCTGAACCTTATTGAATCTCTGGGATTAAAAAAAATCAGTTTTTTGACCCAATTTTGATCAAAAATGTTGGTGTGAGATTATAATTTTCAAAAATGCAGAACGAACAATGTTAGTTACCTCGAACTGATGAGGCCTTGAACCCATACTTCTCCTATGCCTATAAGAAGAAAATATTGTCACAAAATAAATTACTTCTTGTTTAGAGTTTTTGGTGATCAAAATAATTCGGTTTTCTCTAAACATTAGCATGTGCCTGTAATTCTCAAGGAAACTATTAAATAAATTCGAATTCAATGAATGAATGATTTTTACAATTGAAACATAATCTATAAAACATTACATTATTTCGTTTTTTAAAGACTTATTTTTTAAAAAAAACTTTGCTACATAGTAAATGTATGAATGACAAAAAAATGACGGTATTACATTTCAATATTGATAAATATTTAGTCAAATGACTCACTCGACTTAACATTTTGTTTTGCTTCATCGAAATATTAGTGCCTTCATTCTTACTATATAACTGAATGTTTTTAGATAGTTTATGTAATATTTGGTGTTGAAAGTTAATTATTTTAAAATATCAACTAATTTAAATATAGAAAATCAAAAACTAATTCTAAATTCTTTACAATTGAAATAATTAATCTGGCCTAAGAAGCATCCATTTTCTGGTCAATCTGACGTATTCAATTATAAAAGTTAAAGTATATTGAGATAAACAAAATTCCTAGTTTAGAATATGTAAAATACTTCTTGAATTTATAATGGTCATTTACAATCTATTTCTAATGTAAATAAATCTACAAATTAAATGCAAGTTATCTTTAATTGAAATTTTTCATTTGTAAATGTGACGCTCAAAACTTAAAATTATTTATTATTAAATTGAAACAAAGTAGCTGCACTACAAAGCTTGCATTTAATCTACTTTTCTTGATAATTGTAATTTTCTTTTGATTTTTTATATTAAAAATAAAATGATAAAGCTGAAGTTATTACTTTATATAAAAAAAAGGTAAAGCTAAAATGATTACTTTAAATGTTAGGTTTTCACAATGTTGTATTTTAAGATCGTAAGATAATTACTTAAAGCAATGTTCTTTTTTCTTCAACAAAAATAAAGGGTTCGTCATTTGTTTTAAAATGATTCGTAAACAACAGATGTGAAACCAAAGCTTTATTTTAGTGTGGCTTATTTTACTTTGTTTTATTACTTTGTTGGTCTTTGTCTTGAAATTTCAAACAGATTAACCTCTTTGTTCTTCACATGGAAATGTTCCACATTTAATGGAACGAAAGGTTAATTTGGTGAGGCAAGGAACAAGCTTGTAAAGTTGATAATTACTAATAAAAGCTTTGCACATGATTTGCTTATAAATAAAGTTTAACTAACTGTGAATTAAACTAGTGGTGCTACTTATAATATTCCACAGTTAGTTTTGTGCCATTTAATAGATGTGTGATTTTTTTACATAATTATTCATCAATTCTCATTAATTTAATTATGATTTATTTATGGTGCTTTTTTTGTTACAAACATTAACTTGATATATTTGAGTTTTGCACCACCTTGTCACCTAATGGTATAACTACTATTTGACAAATTTTGTAATTAAAAAAATAGAATTTTCTGTTTGTTTTATTTTCCCTAACAATTAAAAATTGACTATAAATTACAACCTAGAACTTAGGCGAAAAACGAAGTTACAAGCAGAGGTCTACCATTATCAGGTTGGGTAATAGCACCTTCCAAAGGTGATGATGAATGTCTTTCTTTTTAATATGAACAGTTCAATCAAATGCTACCAAATTTGAGCGTCCCATGGGCGAACGAAATTATCTCTTGCCTTACACTCGAGATTTCTCCAACCAAAACACTTCTTGATTTGTTCTTATCCCAAAGGTCTTCAAGTCCTATGGGTTTGCTTCCTTACTGTGTTTCCCAGGAGTGCTTTGGTGCACCCGGCACTGCACCTACATAGAAGGTATTTGTTCAAAATCTACAATCAATCCTGGGAGGGCAACAAGATTTGGAATTTTTCTCAAACAATTACTCTTATTCAGATCTAGGAACTCGCGCATAACCCTGTCCATAAAACCATCATCTAAAAAATTGAGGATCAAATACACTTTTATAGACTTCATTCATTTTGCGTTTGTAAATCCACATTCTTTATACATTTAGGAGTTTCCCAAACCCTTGGCCAATAACAATGTTTCACTTTACTGTGAAAATTAGTTTATAATTTTGTGAGCAGAAATGGCATAATTGGACAAGTCCTCATTGCTCCGTGGTGCAGCGCCAGGTATAGGCCTGTTTATATATATATTCAGTGCTCCGTAGTTTTGAACATAAAATCCTAAACGGTGGAGACAAGTAGTTCGAAAATTCCTTTACATTAACAGTTAAATCGGGTATTACTTTTCTCACTAATTAAAAAACAAAGCCATTTCATACATTAATACAGTTGCGTAGCTACTTGGGAGTCTAAATTTCAACTAATCTTAGTTTCTCTCCATTTAGTTATTAAAGATTGAGTTGAAACTTGCAAATTTATTTCAGCATAATCCATAACAAAACAAGGAGTTCAAATTTTGACAATCTTTTTTGTGGAATGTGCGTAGCGAAGCTCTACATAGCCATAGCAATTATGATGATGGCATTAGACTTGAATACTTATATATCATTCAGACTTTTAAAATTTTATTTCATGTAGGTTTTATTATTGGTATTGTCACGATTTCCACAAATAAATCCAATCACGAAAGTTATTTTAGGGAAATTTTGTTGAACTTGTTACGAAAGCTCGAGGTTAGAAATGCTTTACTAACAACCATGCTAAGTGATATAAACATTATATTTTTTACACGTGTGGAAGATCAAAAGTCCAAATATTAGCGTATGAAATGAAAATATTTAAAATGGTTAGATAAAAAACCCAGAAGGGATGGCCGAATTCACAACTAAACAACATCAAACAAGGATGAAAAAGAAGCTGATAGCATGGGGCATGGATTGACCATGCAGGGTGCCAAATGATGACCAAGTCTTTTTGGGGTTAAATGGGTTTTGTGGTGTCGTTTAATAAATGTGATATATGTCTTATGTAATTAAAGTACTTAAATTTTTGTAAACAGCCGAGATGCTATTATTAAGATGACAATGTAGAATATTTTTTTTCATTTCATAAATTGTTTAGAGTTTGTTGTTTTAAAGATGCATTGTTTTCATTTATTTTATAATCTAAATGTTTTTGACGATTTATTTCGATAAGCGTTAAACAATGTATTCTGACGACAAAAGTTCTTCATTGAGTTTATTAATTGATATAATCCCAGAATTTCTACTTGTTCAGTGTTAATTGTCTTAAATGCAGGTTATATATACATTATTCTATAGATTGTAAGTTTATGTTGATTTACTTGCATTAGTTCAAGCAGTTCAATCAAAGTTTCATGATATGATAATTCTTACCTAACTCACAAATTTTATTAATAAAATACAGGTTGGAATTTGTCTGAAATTGAATGTTGAATTAATGCAAATGTTTGTTATTGAATGAGCAAAAGTTTATCTTGTTGCTAAAATTTGTATTAACGACAAAGATTTTATTTTGTCAATGGTCAAAGTCAATTTAAGAATGTTCAGTTGTAATATTAATTTTACTTTATAAAATCCAAGAGCTGAACTTCTTTTGAAATTGAATTGTGAAAACTTTGAAATCACATGTCAATTTGAATTCTTTTAATGATTCAATAAGTAAGAAATGTATTTTTTTTATACTGAACAAGTTACCTAAAATTCTCACATTCTTTTTTTGTACTCCTAAATTTTCTTTAGCTAAATTTATATAAACTTAAACCATTATATTATTTTTTGTGTATATTTTCTATATGATTTATTAATAAATTTTAGTAGTTTATTTTTTGCATTATCCTACTCCAAAGATTGTCTAAGTCCTAAGCAATGATTATCCAGGGTCTACAATGTAATAGTTATCTTTATAACTAAGTATTATATAATTTCCTTAATGAGAGCTTTCTTGCCATTAAATTCACACCTTCAAGGAATAGCCTATGCTAAGTCACCTACCTCAATAAAGAAAGACTCCCATTGAGATTCATTTTAATTGTAGACACCAAGGACCAGAACTTATTTTATATTTATTTTTACTGAAAGGGTTCTGGATTGGTAATTTACTCAAGTCAGGTATTAATATATATTTTTGTTTTTATTTATTATTTTTTATCTATATTTTTTCATTAAATCAATTTTTTAAACTTTAGTTTGATTTATGCCTCAATGGATTGGAATTGAAGTATACATAACTAGTCTCTAAGGTGATTTTTTGATTAAATGATGTTTTGTTACCATGTAACACCATTTTTTATTTACCTTTCTGACTGTGGAGACAGAAAATTTACCTTACAAATGCTTAACAAATCAAACATTTTAATCTTGACCTATGAAATATTGTATTATTTATAATAAAGATGGTTGTGAGAAAGATTTGATGAATTAAGAATCTTTGCTCTTGTAGTTTTTAACCTATAGCAGTTGTCGACGGGACAAGTGATTCAAACATTCTTAGAAGAAACTGAATAAAATTAAAAAATAGAAAAAAAAATTGGTAATAATTATAATCATTCTTTATGAATAATAGATAAATATATTTTGAATAAAAGTTCAGTTAAGGTTTAATGATACAATTTTAACTTAACATGAAAATATACTTAACTATAAGAAAATCCGCTCATATACACATTTAATTGTTTATTGAGATTTTGCTCTTGCTAATTAAAATGGATCCCGAAAAGGAAGCCCCTGCTAACGAACTCGCGAACAGTTGAAGACGGAGATGAGCCAGTTTAAGCAAGGTAAGCAAGCTCCTGCTAACCAGTCAAGTTTTCAATTAGGTGCGTGTGCCGGTGTCCCTCTTTGTAATTTCAAAGGCACACCCAGAGCCTCAGAAGAAATGACTCATGTTGATACAAAGGTTCTACCCTAAATGAGAATACAGTATATATGGACTCCAAAAGATATTTCGCGCTATCTAACGTTGAGGTCAAAAAGAATTTTTTTTCACACATACAGTGGGCGGAAAAAAATGTTACATTGCAATATTTCATCATAAAATGAGGTAGACATAATAAAAACGCATATAAATACATTTAAATGGGTTTATTTATATAAAACATGTAAACATTAATATTTGGCCATATTTCCTTTGACCTTGATGACTTGCTTCATCCTCCGTGGCATGGAGTCAGCAAGAACCTCGCAGTAGGGTTTCTTCATCTTTATCCACTCTTGTTTAAACAACTCGATCATGGCCGGCAGTGACGTCCGTTTGTACCGCTTAAGATTTTTTTTTAAAACATTCCATACATTTTCGATCGGGTTGAGGTCCGAGGAGTTACCGGGCCACTTCAAGACATTGGTTACGTTCAGATGCACATGCAAAGTAGTTTTTACATGCAGGATGAATGGAAAACATGTTTTTGCATGCAAAAACCACGTTGCATGTGCATCTGAACGTAACCATTGATATTTTCTTCTGTAAGCCATTTCTTTACGATACCATTCCTGTGACAAGGAGCCCCATTGTGCATGAATTTTGTGCACTGGTGGATTTGATAGTGGAGTTTCATATGATCCTTTAAGACATGAATATTCCGTGGTCTTCGCATTGTCTCGCCCTTTGGAAGGAAATAAATACCGCCTCTTCCAAGTTTGCCACTGAAGGCACCCCATCATTACGGAATCAGGGTGTTTTACTGTATTGCCAGTGAACTTTAGGTCATACCTGTCGGATCCTCGCGCTCTCTGTACATGCTGAGATGACCCACGGATCATCCTAAAGGTGCTTTCGTCTGGGGACATCAGGGCCGGATTAACCCCTTTAGGTGCCCTAAGTACTTACAAGATTTTAGTTACACTATTATCATTATGAGGTGAAGGCCCCTGTTTGAATTACAGCCAGGGGCCCCACCTCATGCAACCTTAATCCGACCCTGCATGTATATACTATTAAAGTACACTTAATAGACTTACCTTAAAGCAAAGAGAGA
>JARUHE010124227.1:0-14589 GCA_031471125.1 Archaeomysis grebnitzkii | reverse complement strand
GAGCTGTGACGTCAAATTCAAATATTTTTTGGTATTTCTTTAAAACAGGGTTGAAGAGTACATTTCTAAAAAAATTGTGCTGTGGGAGTACATACACAAAAAGGGCACTTTTTGACACCCTGCTTATGCAATAACAATGAAATAATGATAACAATAACAATAAGAAATAAAATAAATAAAAACAATTAAATAAAAAATAAAGAACAATAATAACACATATAAATAAAAACAAAACTGAAAAACAATAACAAATAATGATAAGAATAAAGAAAAAACAACTTTAATAATAAATAACGATAATAACTGTACTAGCTAACTGCAGCAGTCAATGTGCCAAACAAATTTTTTTGAATTCAAAGAGTCCAAGAAATTTTGATAAATTGAGTCCTTTAGCATATTGGGTGAATAAAATAAATATAATCATTTAATGTTAAATAAGTGTTTAATACATTATTAATTGTTTAATACACTGATTAGACAGTTGATTTTCATGAAATATTATTTATAAGTAAATTAAATATTCAACTGAAGAAAATTAAGCTACCTGAAATATATTTTTCACAAAATTTAATCTTTAGCATTCTATTTGAAAAATTAATTTAGTGAGTTCTTGAATTAATTCATTTTATTTTCTATTTAGCACATTGTAGCTGCCAGCCTAACCATACTAATATCACATAATTCAAAATAATTTAATCTAATTAAACAAACATCATTAATCACAAGACACTAAAATAATTCATCAATTGTCACTTTTGTTATTTCATGTCGAACAAATATCATTTAAAGCTTTAAACATAACCCATAGCTGTATTTTTATTCACGGATTTCACGTCTAAGTTCGAGCAAATCAACACTTTAAATGACTTCATGAAATCCCACTATTGGACAAAAATGGCTGTCACATCGCCCTCTTGAGGCCAGGAATCGGCAATACAATTGTATTGTCATTAACATCATAATCTGTAAAGTGATTTGATTTAAAATATTTGCAAAGTGCAATCATTGTTATGTACTCGTAACACAATTAATCCAGAAAATAAATGTATGACAGAAAAATTTTTAAGACATTTCAAACTTATGGCGGGGTAAAAATATTTCCCGAAGACTCAAAAGACTTTTCACACAAAATTAGCTAAAACTATCAGTAATTAGTATAAAATTTTATTTTCATTACACATGATCAATCTTTCATAACTTTTAGTTGAAAATACTTACATTTTGTTTGAACAAATGTGCAATTCACTGAATTTAAAAAATAATAATACAAGTAACCACATATGACGTAATAGAACTGAACAACATTTTTTTTCTTCATCGATTCGCTGTTCATATTTTAGGTATTTTTTTAGCTCGACCACAGATCCGTTGGAATATTTTCTTTCTTTGTTGTCGATCATACTTTTCGATGTTTTTCAATTCAATCATTTGAACATATTTGTAAAATATATCCCCACAACAATCTTGTTTCATTTATGAAATTGTTAATAAAAATGCAAGTAAGCTATTTAGAGGTAAGTAAGTTTGAATGTATTTATGCAGCTTAATAAAATTTTTGATGGAAAATGTGGGAATGCGAAAGCTAATAGTCCTCTGGCATAATGTGGCAGCCTAAAATATTGACCTGCAGCAGGGTGTTATTTTAAATTTCAGGCTTCATGAGGATTCATGTTAGACATTTTTCAGTTTTCATTACAGAAAAATGTGCATAAAAAAAACAAATAACATACTAAAAATTAATGGTTAAATTTTTTTAAGACTCGGAAGTTTTCAAGAGGAAAAATTTACAGAATTATCTGAAATCAACAGAAATGCAACATTTGATCCTTCTTTAGTAGTTGCAAGACAATAGATTTAAGTTTTTCTAAAAAAATAAGGTAAATAAACTTAGAAATTTCAGAAACATGTCTAGAATTGGATACCGACATCTTTGAGATTTGGGTCTTGGATTAGTACAGTTCTCACAAGAACACGCTTTTAAGTTCCCTTACTTGTTGTCGGGAAGTCAGTGTAAACGAGGGTAGTAGACGGGAAATTTTATTAAGTTCAGGTGAGGACGGAAGTCTGCAGGTCAGTGGGAATACAGAGCTGTCTGAAACTTTAAATTCACGATATAATCAATGCAAATGATACAAGGAAGCTGCTGGTCTAAGAGAGATCCAAGTCTAAAGGAAAGGTCCACGTCCCAAGGAAGGTTCACGTCTGAAGGAAAGGTCCACGTCCCAAGGAAGGTCAACGTCTGAAGGAAAGGTTCATGTCACAAAGGAAGATCCAAGTCTAAAGGAAAGGTGCTGATCCCAGAAGAGCTGTTGGAAGGTGCTGGTCCCAAGAGAGCTGTTGGAAGATCTAAGGAGAGCTGTTGGAAGATCCAAGGAGAGCTGTCCAGGAAGGAAAGAATAATTGACTGACTGGCAGTGCATCTTGTATAGTATTTCTTCTGTCACATTCCAGGTGAACTTTTACTTGGCAGCTAAAGTTCATGTATGGCTCGTAACTTACACAAAATCCTTTCGACTTTTGTGTAGTTTAGATCATTATATTAGTTGGCTTCAAAATAGGCCATAGTAATATATTTGGTTAATTTTAACAACTGTTACCAATTTTTTCAATTTTTCAATAGAATTATTTTTCTCAGAAATAACTTTTATTGAAATTGTGATAGTGAAATATGTTCAATTAGCTACAAATTATTGAAATAAATGCAATATTAAATTATTTATAACAGGTTTTTTAATCGCAAATCGCAAACATACGTCCGCCATTGTTATTTTAAAGGTCCTCTTATTTGTATATTTACACTCTTTATATACGAGTAGGTTGGATAAGGTAAGGTTAGATGAGTTTCTATACCTTTTCTAAGACTTTCGAAGGAAAATTATTTTAAAACTTTTTTATAAGCCGGTACAATTGCATTCCATTATACGCTGTGGAGTTTTGAATTCCAAAATACGCCGTTGTACATTTTGGTAGTCGTTGTTAAGATTTGCCATTTATTTTAAAAAAAGTACAACATTGCTAAGAACAGATCGTTATTTCAAAATCAGACGACCCATTTTGCCCTGGGTTGCCAACTTTAAAAGTTTATTAGTACTAAAAAAAAATTTAAGACCACTTACCTTAATATATTTTTGTAGAATAAGCTCATGTGGTCATTTCTATCTAAAAACATTTCTAGGTAGTCCATTTATTTACTAAACACAACCATTTGAAAAAAAATTATTTTTACGTTTTTTTTTGTAAGTTCCTTATAAATGATCAAATAATAACATAATAAAATCATATACTATAGAAATAACAAACATAAATGCATAATATATAGAATAAAAAACATTTAGAACATAAGAAATAACAAAATGTACAGTGTCCCATTCCACGCCACTCTAGTTATGACACTATAACTCTGGTATGTTTCAATTAGGGCTTATTTTTTTTGCTGATAGATAGACCAATTAATTACCTACAAATCAAGAGTAAAAAATTTTTGTTGGCATTAAATTTATTCGAATCTGATGCTGCTAATTTAAAGAACAAGCAATTATCTTTTGAAATATATCCCAACATTTGATTTTTAAGATATTTAAATGGGTTAAATATTCAAAAATACAAAATAAAATGGCAAACGACCCATTCTGCCCCCTGTAATGCTATTCTGTGTTTGATGGTCAACATATTTTAAGTAACTGTTGCCAAAAGTAGCAAATGTGTTGCCTACCTTTCAAAGTTATAGGGTTTGCAAAGTGGTAAGACCAAATTTCCGTTAAGCATAGATGATGACAACTCTTGCAAATGAACCTTTTCTAGGTTCATCCAGAAATTCTTTGGTGAAGAAAAACATTGCATTCAATTCTTGCAAACTCATGGAGTTCTACCTACGGTTGTGAAGTGTGAAACCTTTATTTATTCTGGAAATATACTTAAATATTCGGTGTTTTGTTGACGAATCTTAGTGGATTTGATTTTTGTCTTCTGTTTCAAAAATTGTTCATTATTTTTGAATGCACCTACAAACACAAGGTACAACATTGTATTTTAGGGCATTTCGGTATGTTTTTTTATAGCTATTTTCATGTTTCATTAGAGATAGTTTTTCAAAAATTTGACCAAATTAGCTATCAGAATAATGTCCAATTATTGATTTTTTTGGTAATCCTCAAGATTAGACCTGTAACCAAGAAAATATGGGGAAAAGTTTAAATTTGTGCCACTTTTTTTCCTGCACTATATTATTTTATTTGATAGGTTAGTATTTAGCTACTATGGTAAATTGGTAATTATCCTTAGTAAACTGCATGTCACCTTTACTACTTAGAAAAACTATTAAAAAATAAATATGAATTTTTCTGCTTAGTCTAATTTTTAGCAGCCGTTAAATGATCCAACAATACTATCTAATTGCATTATACATAATACAAGAGTTTTCATTGAAGGACTAATGAATGACATAAAATATTGATCACTGCTTCGAATATTATGTTGTCCTTTTTCAACCTTCAATTTCAACTAAATGGATCTTTTTGTAGAGCGTGCGTAGCGAAGCTCTACATAGGCGTAGCAATTCCGATGTCGTCGGCGTCCTTGTCGGTGTTAGACAATGACTTGAATGTTTATATACCATCTATACTATTATTTTTTTTCATATAGGCTTGGTTATTGGTTTTAAAATATTACTAGGTATTTTTATTTGATTTTATCACTTTTTATCTACATTTTTTCATCAAATTAACTTGAAAAAGTATTTTTAACAATTTTCTTTTACATATTTTGTTTTTATTTATGCATCAATGGATTAGAAATGAAGCATACATAAATAGTCTCTAAGGTGAATTTTTGATAAAATGATGTTTTCTCACTTTGTAACACCATTTTCGATTTGATATTTTTAGAGAAGTTTCTTTTTTTAAAGTTACTGAATGAATCATCGCGCGACATTTGAACCGTCCGGTTCGTGGATTACTAGTTTAATAACCCTCCAGAATAGGGAAAAATTTCAGTTCTTGGATGAGGTTCTTTCTGACAATGGATCTTGTTTTATCCCGCTGGAAATACCTTTTTACCAACCAACTCCTGTTTAAAGCCAGTTGAAAAGTTTAAAACAATGTTTGCATGAAATATCGTAAAGTTAATTAACTTTTGTTCTAACTCCTACTTAAATTTTGTATTACTCTTAGATTAGAAATGTTTACTAGATCAACTAGGATAATCAAGATCGATGTGGGACACATTTTCAAACCCAACATAGGGGTTAATTAAAAAACATGTGTTTGCATTTAATGTTTCATTAGTTCTTGTATAAATTCATACGTCATACATCCTGACTATCCAGTGTCTGTGAGAGCAGTTACTATGTCGTGGACAGCACTGGTGAACTCATTATTAGCTGGAAAGTTCGGTTTTGCTTCCACCCTTTCCAACCTAACTGTGAGCCATCAAAGAAGACTCGAATGAATCTAATCTGGTAGCCAAGGTATTCATAAAATCTTTGTCCTATACCATGGCAGTAAACTCATCCTGGGCGCAAAAAAGACAAATAAATGGGCCTATAGAGGAAGAGAAAGTTAAACTGTTTTTTTCATATTTTGGCAAGAACTAGGACACCAACAGTTACATATACTGCACTCCAAGCAGTCTGTACCCTCCGTGGTTTGTAAACATCTTTTAGAATGCTCACTGCGACAGACATCTTTAGCAGAAGTGCTTAATGCCATAATTCGAAAAACAGAAAGCAAAAACTAACAGCAAGCATTCTGGCCCTCCTGCGTGCAAGAGGAATTAGTTTAATTTGCCTCTCTCAAGGGAACAGGCTGGTTGGTACGCCTGTGAATGTTTATTTGATACATTTCACTGTAGTTTTAAATAACCTGTCTATAATTACCTGAAAGTTTTTTATTATTTTGCTTCACAAAAAATGTAATTATCATGTAAGAACCTAATGTAAGTTGATGTAATGATACTTATCACAGTTAAGAAACAAAAAGATTTACTATTTTACCACATTTTAAATGTAAGAACAAATTAGTTAGCCATCAAATTTAAAACTTATATGAACGAACTCTAGCATGAACTCTAGCATGAACTTGAATAAACTATAATGAACCTGTGATATTAGCACACTTAACTTTTTATTACGCTGTTTAAAAAACCAGCTTCTATAAATTATCCGATTGTTGGTGGTTAATTTTAACAAGATTTTGTTATTTTTTAAAATCCAAATTATTTTGCAGAAAACTTTATTTTAAGTGAAATTAACATTATTTATATGTGCATTAAGGAATTTTTTTCTGTGAAATCCGTATTTACTTAATAAACCTACATTTATAAGAAGGTTGAAATTCATGGTTTAGCGTTTATTTAAAAAGCATAAAGGAACAGGCGATTCTAACATTTCTTACTAGTTCCTAGACTTAGCCAATTTATCAATTTCATGTTAAACCAAATTTTTTTAATGATTAACCAATTTTTTTTTGAAGGTTTAGAGATAATTTTATTGAAAACAAATGAAAAAAGTGTTAACATAATAAATAAAATTCTATTACAAAAATAACTTGAAACTTTTTTTTAACATATACAGCTTCAAATGCATAGTATAAAATAATTAAATCTTTATGGTTTACGAGTTTGTTAACTAAACTGTTTTATTTTACTATTCATCAACAATAGGTTAACATGAGAAAATTCCTATTTTGAAGGGACTTCAATTAAATGTTAATTTCCTATTGAACTTTGCCTTCTTAGAAGTATAAATTACTTCTCTTTAGTTTAGTTGAAATTAGAAAATGTTTTACAATCATTTCACAATTTGAAATGTAAACTGTCCTGAGATTTACTCCAAAATGCCTCTTAAAATCAACATTGAGGCAAAATCATGTAAATGATGTCAAGGCAACCGGCAAATGGTCATTACACAATAAATGGATCAATTGCATAGCTATTTAACTTCATTCCTACCCAACACTACTCATTCTATGGAATTTTAATAGTCCTTCATCATCTGTGGCTCACACAAACATACCAGCGCTGGGCATCGGCCCGTTTATTTATATAATCAATCAATCACACAAACATACATGATGGTCTTCAGTTTCAAAATGAAAATCCTTAACTGATTTGGCAGAGATTATATTATATTACGGACGCTTTATCGTTTACAAATTTAGCCTTTCTGCATTCGGTGTGTCCATGATAGTAACACCCGTGAAACAAACGCACTGTATTTGTTTCAGGGTTATAACCGTCAAGGTACACAATTTTGTTTTGTTTAGTTTTAATGATTTTTTCTGCAAAAAAAGATGTAGAAGTTTGAATGTTACATTCATCAAGTAAGAGACGAAATTATAACCAATTTTCAGCTGCTGTACTTGATGTTCGCTTTTTTCTTTTGTCTAATATAAGAGTACTGTGTTTTCATGTAAGCCTTTGTAAAAATAGCACTAGCTAGATAAGCAGTAGTTAAGGTTTAGAGACAATCAATTTTAAATTCCTTAAGAATTAATGATCGAAACGTCTCATAAGCTGTTTTCAAAACTTTCACATCCATGTTACAATATTCCTTTAGTTCCCTAATTAAATAATACCCAGATAACACTCCCACCATTAAAATGCGCTTTTTGTGGGCTACTGCTTCTTCAGCCGGGGCCCACCGTAACTGTATCTTTAAGTAGTGTTTAATCACCGTACCCATTATTTTAGGTCTTAATCATTGATTATTTTAGATGTCTTTTTTAATCATCTCAAACCACTGTTTTTAGAGTCTCCTCATTACTTATTTTAAGTAAAGCAATGAAACCCGTTGATTAAATCAACGGGGTAGTCCGATACCCCGCTCCTTTGATGATCATTAAAGACACGGGTGTTATGTTTTATTGTCAAAACTCTATTTTTTAATTATTTTTCTTCGTTGCTTTTTCTATGATGGTCAAAATATGATAAGGGGATCCTACCTTCATAAGTCAAATTATCCGAATACATATAGGTGTATGGGAAAACCCCTTTCTTAACTCTAAATTAAAACCTAAAGTTTTAGGTAAATTACTTAATTTTCCAGGAATTAAATCTATGCTATCTAGAAAAGTAATATATGAACTAATTCCTAAACTTAATATTTTTCTTCCTCTTAATAGTAGGTTCCTCTGACAAAATCAGAAGGATACGATTTCTAAAATTGTTTTTAATTTAAAATTACAATCAAATTTACCTCCGTTGTGAGCAATAACTGATATAGAGAAGCTGTTTTTATATTTAGTTTGACAATATTCTTCAATATTTAATAAATATTTCAAAAACCTATCACATTGACTGAACAGTATTATCTTGATTAAATAAAAATAATTTTGTTTTCCCCTCTGAACATCCTAAACAATTTAATTCAATATTATTAAAACACATCACATGTTATGACAAGCTAAAATAACTGGAATAAACTTATTGTTATCGTCTAAAACTGTTTCGAAATCGTAATATATTCGAATAGTGTTCTTCAGTTTTTGTTTTTTAGCTGTAATGTAACAAACATGTCTATTTGGTTTTGGTTCGTATCTTTCAAAACATGTATTGCAATACAGTGTATTACACTGATGCCTTATTTTCCCTGAGTAAGTGTATTGACATTGGGGACATGTCCTTAAATGCTTACACACCTCCGTATTTTGATGTATTTTAAAACATTCGTCTGTTTTGAACAAGCGATTGCAATTTGAACAAGCGATTGTAGGTTCTAAATTGGTAAGTGCTATACATCTTGAACTCTTACAACACATGCTTACATCTAAACAATTGTGTTTAGCTAAACTGGCTACCCAGTGTAAGCAAGCACTACAGTGTTTATGTGTATTTTTCGTTATACATCCTAGATTTTTTGATGAAATTGGGTAATATGTTATTTGGTGTAACAGTAAATATACATTAGCTGCTTTTTCTTGTGTACCCCTATAGAACAACTAAATCATTAGTGTTAGTTGCTGTATATACTATTAACCTATAATCTATGACTTGCTCTATCTTTACTAACTCAGAATGCCTAGCCTCGCAGCCTTCCGGTAATTCAGCAGCTCAAGATATTTTTTTAGCCTCTTTCTATCCAACAATTGTCGTATCGACTCGGCTGTCTCTTTATTTCATTACAATTTTCTACTTTTTCTACCACTTTTTGCATATTTATAACATATGCTGTAACTAAAAAAACGCAATTTTTGTTGTTGTATGATCTATTTTGACCCCGAGGTAGATTACTTCATCTTGTGGTAAGTGACCTATAGCATGAATAGTGTAAATTAGATTAACATATATAAAATTGACAACTGTAGTGTTGTTTGGCAACCCTGATTTAATTGTACACAATCATTCTCCTTCAATCTCCTTCACTTTTGTAATTTGTCCCTCAAAATGAAGTGCAGGAGAAAGTGAAGGAGGTTTTTATACTTAAAAAATTTAACCCAAGTAAAAATTTTTCAAAATTAGACTAAACAATTTTTAATTTTTGGTTTTACAGCAATACTTATTTAACATAAATGAAAGATACATTATAAATGATCCAACTTAAATAACATTTTCTGTAAAACTTGAATTTATTGAAATAACTTTTATGTTGATTTTCAATTTGTACTCTTTTCAAAAGTAGACTGAACAATTTTTAATTTTTGGTTTTACAGCGATACTTATTGAACATAAATGAAAGATATATACATTATGATTGTGATCCATCATCAATACAAATTTCTGTAAAACTTGAATTTATTGAAATAATTTTGTTTTTATGTTGTCTTTGGACTTGTGGTTTTTCAAAAGTAGACTAAACATTTTTTGTATTTTTGGTTTTATAGCGATAATTTTTAAACATACATGAAAGACATATGCATTATGAATGATCTATCTTAAATATTTTGGAATCAAATCTTTGAAATAAAAGATCTTGGGTATTTTAAATATCCCACGGTAACAAAAGTGGTTAAATTTTGTGTATCCATTATAGAAGCAAATGGGGCCATTGAAAGATTATTCAGCTAAATTTTACATATTATCTCTAAAGAAAGAAATAAACTTGATGTTCATACTGTAAAAGAGCTGTTTATAACAAAAAGCTTTTTGCAGACAAAGAAAAAGCTTTATCAGTTTTAATATAACTGATGATTCAATGATGTTCAACATCAAAGCATCTCCTTCAAAATATGATGAACGCTTTAATGAGGACAATTCAATACAAAATCAAAAAAGATTAATTGGAGACGTTGACAACCATCAAAATAAGAAAACAATCTATTACAACTAAGGAAATAAAGATTGAACAACAAGAGGAAATGATAAAAGTAAGTGGGCTAAAGGCAATGTAATTATTGAAAGAAGCACAAGACATATTCGGAAAAAAAATGAAGCATCTCCCAAGAAAAAATATTTGGAGAAAAAAAAAGAAATTAATGACTCAAACATAAAATCTTGTTTCCAAAAAGCTGCAAAAATGTTAATAAACAAAATTTAAGTTTGTCAAGTAGTGAAGAGTCTGAGTAGTTAATTGATAAAGAAAACAGTTAAATGAAATTTGAAAAGAAATATTTATTTGAAGAATTTAATTATGTACATTTATTACATAAAATGTTATTAGAAGCATTTAATAAGGTACATTTGATGATTAAATGAACTGTGATATAAAAACTAAGTATATGTGATATTAGTAATGTACTTGTACAAATTTCATGTTAGTTAATAATTGATGTAAATTTTAGTAACACCTGTTTGAGAAACAATTTACAAACAACTAAATAAACTTACTAAATATAATTAGTATACAGTATAGTAGATAAAATTTATTTTGTTAAAATTTGTTTTTGGTTTAATTGTTATAAAACCTGACTTTTTTTTTCTAATCTATATTATAATTAGTTTTTCAAGGAATGCCTAGTTATATTGATAGTCTTGCTGTTCTGGGGTTCATCAGTATAAAACATCCCCTATATTAACATAAGTTATGCATCCTTCACTTTTTTCCGAAGGATTTTTTGTGAAATAGTGGCAACCCTGGACCTATGGTCTCTAAGCTAACTTTTTGATAAAATGTTTTCTCACTTTGTAACACCATTTTTATTTGACATTTTTAGAGATTTTTTTTTAAGTTACTGAATGAATCGTCGCGAGACATTTGAACTGTCTAGTTCGTGGACTATTAGTTTATTTTTTATTTCAGCGCTTTTTTATTGAATAAAGTTTATAAACAAACATTTGGAAGGGTTTGGATAATTTTGAAACAAAATTAAGAAATGTAATATATAGAATTGAATTAAGAAACGGACCATTTAAAATTTTTTTTTAACATGCATAGCTTTTAATGCGTAGCATTTACTCGTGCTTATTTATAATATATATACATGTACATACCGATATGTGTAATACTAATGTGTGTTCTATAAAGTTATATATAATTTATATACATATAGATACACACGTGTAATAAAACAAGAAAATAAATAATAATTTGTTATATAAAGTTATTCACATTGCCTGTATATAAATTATGAAAAATAAAATTGAAATAAACAATAATTGGTTTGTCATGTAAAATCTTATCATATACTGTAAATATAGTATAGCCTAAGAGTATATAAACATAATTAATACAAATGATAATTATTTATTCACCGCCTTCGGTTTCGTTTGTATCTACATACATTTTTCGAGACCTTTTATCTAACATAGATTTTGGTATGTTTGCATTATAGCATCATTTGTCTGTTGTGTAACAATGCAGTTACGGTTTTTGTCGATAGCCTGTTCCTGACATTGGTTTTCATCCTGTACATGGATGAAAAAATTATTTCTGCGAATGATCCATCCCTCGTTTTCACTTTACTTACACTAAATCAAGGTGATTCAGTTGAAAAGTTTTAAATGTGCGACAAATCTTCGTTCTGAAGAAGGCACCACCCTGAATCTATATTCTGTAAATGATAGTCATTTACCAATGGTGAAAATGAACACATTATTGTTGCGATCGAAGCTAAAGATTTGGACCCGAGAGCCTTTGGATCCAAAGCTTAGTTTTTTGAAAATGTAATTGTTAAAAGGAAATAGTTTAGAAATTTGCGTAGCAGCCTCGATGTAAAACTTCAGGCACTTTAATCTAAATTTATTGGTATCTTGAGGTGTTAAGCATTTGTTAGATTCTATCTCAATCACAACCTTTGAGCATAAGTACGTTTCATCAATTGGCTTAGTTTTGTGGGTCCTTATAGCTCAACTGATCAATAGAAACGCTTTCACATGTCTTCTAGATAGCAATCTATAACTCGTATAGGACTGCGAAACTGATTTATATATCAATCTTAAAAATTACGTATGTTAATATTATAAATAAGATTAGAAATTGAAAATATTTTCTATGGTATTAATTTCAGAAATAAATAAAATAAAGTTTTGTTCATGTTTCATTAAAAAAAATTATATGATTACGTTTTAATTCATCAATCTTAATTTTATAGTTACCAACAGCTACAACATTCAATTTTTATTAACACGAAACCTTAAACTTTAATTATATTTATATTTAAGATTGTGTTATGGATACATCATTATCAATACTTATTTTTACTGAAAATATTAATAAATTCTTAAACTATAACCTAGATAGTATTAGTATATACAATAAAGGCCGCAGTCAGAACTAGTTAAACTTTGAATTGCATAAGGAGAAGAAACAATTTTCCTTCTACCATTTTCACACGACTATGAACGAGCCAAACATGGGATCGTTTAAAAAATTCCCCCAAATGAATCCAATAGAATTCTATCATTTGTGATAAAAACACTTCCAATGAAAGTCTTGAGCAAGTCGTCGAGATATCACATAGCTTGAAATTGATTGATTTTAAATTTTAGTCCTTGTTCAAATTAAACAATTCAACGTAAGCACATTGTGTAAAACACAAGATTATCAATGGGCTATACTTTCTGGTTCAGGTTTGACGTTGATGAGGTGAAAGGATGAATTACTGCCAAAACTTTCCTTGATATTTCTAATGGTAGCGAATTAAGTGGATTTCTAAGGAAGTGTAGTGTTTTGAACTGCCAAAGGATTTCTTTGTGTGAATGGTCACCTTTAAATTTGTTGCGACTTCCTCCAATGGCTAGATATGCCTCACAATATCATCAGTGTTCGCCTTATCAACGCCACCGGCAGGGATTAAAAATTCAAATAATTAACTATAAAGCAAGTACTAAAAAATTACCAAATTGTCTTCCAATTTAGAATTTAAACGTTTTACTTTGGAAATTATATTTCAGTCGGATATAGATATGTAGATATATCGTTATGAAAACAAGACTTATTGAAAACGTTGGCTTTGGCTTTAGATCTATTCATAAAACTGTAAGATTTAATATTTTGTTGTGAATGTGAAACAAAACAATAATTTCCTGAATTCCCAACTAATCATAGAATTGGAGAGATGAAATATAGCTGTAGTTAAATTTGAAACCTTTATTTTTGAAATTAGATTTTTTATTTTTACATAAAAATAAAATTACATGTTATCATTAATTTCATAATTATTCTTAGTTTTTTTCTGTTGCTTTCTTCGGTGCTTGAGGGGCTCTTGGAGCTCTTGTTTTTTTCCATTTTCTTTCGCTGTCTATATGGGGGATTTTTTGCGTCGAATGTTGAGGTTCTGGGTTTTTCATGTGTTTACTAGAATCTTAATCGTTTTTAGATTCAAGGATACCAAATTCAGATATTTGAGTACATGTCTCTGATACGAAATAATCAAATCTTGAGTGTTACATCTAGTTTATATAAAGATGTATACACCGAAGTTATCACTATAAAACATGTTTATCAACAACATTAAGTAAAAATATAAATATAACTGGGTTTAAAGTATTCTGGTTCTTAGCTCGACTGGTATCTATTTCATTGTGTGGAGATATTTTAAATGTTCTGTGTATGTCTGTAGTACCATTATGTTCCAAGCTGAGCATGATCTTTTGTTTCTTCTTGCTCAATAGCTGGACATTTACATTTTATGCACAACTCATCATTTTCGGCATACACAATTGTGTGAACGCATGTTCAGGAATGCAAGATTATTAGCCGAAGGTTTTCCACGACATTTCATTAGTACAGGTCCTTCTACATTGACATGACAGTACTTACAAAGTAAAAGAGACCACAGATTAGTTCGGCATTTTAATTACTGGACATGCGAGTCGCTTTGAGACTGTCTGCATATTATTGATAGAGCAAAATAAAGTGCGTTTTAATTGATTTAAAGTTTAAATACATGAATGTTCAAGTGAATGTAATGTTGGTTAAGCATCACTCACAACTATACTGTAGACTGAACAACACACTCACCACTCGATCCACACTTCAGACTACAAAACCTCTAAAGCCTTCCCACCAGAGATAAGATTCAATCCCCTCTTGTTTACACCTCTGGAGACTTGATTGGAGTGGCTGGATATCTGGGATCCATTGAATTTATCCCGAGAGAATAGCCTTGTTGGGATATCGAATGAATATTTCCTAGATCTCGCGACCCAATGGTTCTCTATCTCGCGGGACCAAGCTTCCGAACACAGATGCCTCTGAAAGCACACTTCCCAGAAACA
>JARUHE010124116.1:0-14589 GCA_031471125.1 Archaeomysis grebnitzkii | reverse complement strand
ACATAAGTAATACATTAAAACATAAGTAATACATTAAAACATAAGTAATACATTAAAACATAAGTAATACATTAAAACATAAGTAATACATTAAAAAATAAGTAATACATTAAAACATAAGTAATGCATTAAAACATAAGTAATACAATAAAACATAAGTAATACATTAAAACATAAGTAATGCATTAAAACATAAGTAATATAATAAAACATAAGTAAAACATTGAAACATAAGTAAAACATTGAAACATAAGTAAAACATTAAATTATAAGTAAAACGGTAAAACATAAGTAAAATATTAAAACAAGTAAAACATTAAAACACCAGTTAAACATTAAAACACAAGTAAAACGTTAAAACATTAAATCAAACATTGGAATGTAAATAAAACATAAGTAAGCTCATTAAATATGTTTTCTAATTTATCTTGTTAATGCCCAACCACTTTAACGGCTGAAGTGGCGTTGGTTTGGGTACATTTTTGTCTGCAGATAATCTTGTCTTACTGGTGACCGTGTTTGCATTGTTTCTTCATATTTCTATGGTTTAAGTATTTGGTTGGGAATAAATCTTATCACCAATTTCATTCACTGGAGTCTGGTTCAAATAAGAAAAAACTTATACAATGAACGTTATGAATATTTGTTTAAAATTTACATTTTAAAGCTGGAAAAATGATGATGAATAATTTTAAAAAATATGTCTTCGTATATTTTGTCGAATCCACGGAGCACAAATGCGGCCTTAGACTATAAGCATACTCGGGCAATTGGTTCTGTTGCATCGTTACACCGCATCGACGCATGTTTTGAACAACTATGATCCGGACGCTGAGGGAAATGGAGATGAACGGCAAGACACAGAATGGAACTAATTTCGATTTAATCTGTTGATTGGTGTATATCCATAGATTTAAGGTTATTAATATACTTCACAGAACAATCATGAAAATGTGTTCGAAATGAATACATTTTCTGTTGAAACCAGGTACAAAAAAACTTGTGTTCTTACAACTTTCATACCTAGAATTTTGTATTTATTTTTTCTGTCCTGGGCAACGTGGCTGGTTAATTATTAGGCTGTGTTTGAAAAACCAGGAGGTTCTATAACTGGCCTCTGATTGGTGTTGCTGTTGGGGCGGTGGGTGATTTGTGGACTTAACAAAATTTTCCCTTTTTCAAAATGTTATTTTACAGAAAAGTTTGCTTAAATGAAAATAAAGATCATAACGTTCTACACTGGTGTTACTAAGGAGTTTTTCTGTGAAATAAGTATTTATTTAATAAAAGAGAGTTTGTGAACTAAGCCGTTTTTATTATTAAATGCATAGTTAACCGATACCTTTATTTGAAGGCTTAGAGAAAAAATTATTTAAAACAAATGGAAGAACTGGAATGCCCTATGGCTGTTTTTTCATAAAATGTATATTTATTTAAATAATAAACATGTTTATGACTTTGTGAACTCTGCCATTATTTCATCAAATTCATGGTTAAATTTTTTTTTATTTAAATGCTAAGAAAAAGTTTATTTAAAACAAATAGAAGAACTGAAGATCTAAGGTGGAATGCCCTAGGAGTATGTTTTCTAAAATTTATAATAAGACATTTTTATGATTTTGTGAACTCTGCCATTATTTCATTCTAGATATAATTTGAATATACAGACACAGCTTTCAAGTCGTAGCATTTACTCGTACTTGTTATATTTGCAACGTTGAGAAAAGTTGATTTTGTGATGCAAATAAACCTTGTTTTCCAATTGAGGTGAATCGAGATGATAAATAATGCAAGAGATTATATTGTTGGGGTTGTAATTAAAATGAATACGTTTTTAAAAAATACGAAAACAATTAATTTCACTATGGGAGATAAAGCTAGGAGGACTGAGCAAACATTTGATCTTTCTATCATTTCATAAAAATTGTTTTTGTTTTTTTAAGTTAGCAACTCTAATACCATTTGTATCGCTTTAAAATTGTTTTACGTTTTTTTAAGTTCAGCTCTTCGTAGCGTACACAATACAAACTTTTTCAAGCCATATCAATTCTATCTATGCTACAGAAACTTCAATTCGGAAAAAACAGAACGGGCCTATGCAATATAAACTTCTTATAGTATCTGTGCTACAGTTGTGTTATCAACGATTTTCTTTACAAGTGCTAATGAAGACCTGTAGTACAGTCGACGTCTTAAAACTATCTTATGCCCAAATCTAGTTTTCTTTAAGCCAATCACAAATTCTCAAAGCTTATAAATAAAAGTTTGATGATTCCATCTACTATTTTAGTTATTTAATCCAATTATACAAGTGTTATGGTTTAGCCACAATTTAGACTCGTAGACTTTTGGCGTCTGTTTGGCGTCGTTAGAGTTGTGGAAGGTAGCACAATATACGTGAATGAACGGTCGACATGAACGAATTTTTAGATTTCAAAACCATTCAACCTCAGAAGTGGAACTTGTCTTGATTTTGGTGGAAAATACTTTCACAAAAGTTATACATTGACTTTAATCCCTAAACTATCAATGAATAATTAGTATTCCATGTAATAATTAACTCAATTGAATTGTCTTTCCCAAGATGTTAAATCTCTAATGAGTTTGACAATTGAATTGTGTAAATTGTATGGAACTGTATTCCTGGTTTGTTCGTTGCTTTCATTAATATTCAAGAGGTGAATTAACCCCGTAGAACCTTGCTTCATTTTTATGTTTTCTTTTTGTCACTATTATTGTGTTGCAACACAAAAATGAATCGTCAATCCTTTGAAAAGAAATAGATCGTTAGTGATTTGTTGAAAAAGGAAACCGAATAAGCCATTAGCATTGCATGTTGGACATCGCTACAATAGTCTGACTAAGTCAATTAAAAAAGTTGAACTAATGACAGAACTTTCATAAACGGGTTTTTATGCTGGATTAATCGACATTATGTCCTCAGTTTTTCACGTGTCTTGGACCAACATCTGTTTTGATTCCTTCGAATCACGTGATTCTCCTAAGAAGCATTTATGGCATGCCATCATCCGGAATTATTTATGGCATGCCATCATCCGGAATTATTTATGGCATGCCATCATCCGGATTTATTTATGGCATGCCATCATCCAGAAATGTATCAGCATTAGATAACTTTATTTGAAGAGTTACAGAGAAAATTTATTAATAAAAGTTGTTTGTCTCAACCTTCCACGTAATTTTGTCGGAAATGTTTTTTATATTCAAAACACAGAAACTTCGATACTTCATGCGAGATTTTCGGTCATCTGTGGCTAGTTATTAAGCTGTGTTTGAAAAATTACGTTTTATATATGACCTTTGATTGTTGGGTATGTTAGGGCGATTGATGATTTGTGGAAAAATTTAACCGGTTTTTCAAAATAATAAAACAAATTTAGAAAACATTTCCTAAATGAAAATTAAGAAAATATTCTACACTGGCGTTACTTAGATTTTTTGTAAAATCAGTATTTGCTCCTTAAAAGATATGCCTATGTTTTATAAGAAAGTTTAAATTCATGGTTAATAACCGAGATTTTTATTTAAAGGGTTAGAGAAAGGTTCATTTAAAACAATTGAAAGAACTCGAGATTCTAAAGTAGGATGACGGAAGGATTTTTTTTATGCAAAAAGTTTTAGACTAAGTAGCTTTATCATCAATTTCATAATTAACCAATTTTTGTAAGGTTTGGAGATAATTTATTTGAAACTAATGAAGGAAAAGCCAATTTACATCAAATTCACGATAAACAAATATTTTAATTGAATGCCTAGAGATAAATTTATTCAAAACAAATGAAAGTGTTAAAATATTTATACATATAATTGTATTCAACAGTTACTTTTTGAATATATCAAACTCACCTTTTAATGCGTAGCATTTACTCTTGATTTTTTATTTGTATATCTTTTTCTTTAGGATTATTCCATTTAATGGATGATTTGCGATTCAAACAACAGAGTGTTATAATTGGATGGACAATAGCACACGTGAGGTAACCCACATTCAAACGACATAGTTTACCTCACATGGGCTATTGTAGATCCAATTATGAGGGGATAATACAATTAAATAAATTGTTGTTATGCATTCTTTTGAAATGAATTCAACCATTTATTATTACGACACATTTTTCCTTATTGGCCTTTTCTTTTGCCGTGCTGACCTTCGCGTTGCTGCTAAAAAGTGGAGAATTACTTGTTGTGGTATAGCGACTGGTCCCGAGCTGTTTTCTATACAATGGTGTCACTTTCAATGAAAACTCTTGACTAACTTTTATGTAAAAGATAGTCAAAATTGACATCAAATTGACTAACCTTTGTTAACAGCGCACATTTTTATTTTATCTAATCAACTTTCTTGTAAGTAAACATTTTTGTTAAAAACCTTAATGCAGAAAAATTAGAATTGAAAGCCAAACCTTTCATTCTAAACAAACATTGCCGTAAAGTCCATGACATAAAAACTCTAACAGAAGGACAAAAACAACAACAGCAACAGCAAACAAACCCTATATAGAGCTTTCGCTTACTTGCTCACACGCTCGACATACTGATCCCAACCACTTGACAGAATGAAATGTTTAAGTTATTGTTTTACTTTGTGCTTATTCAATAAACATTGTGTGACAAAACACGTGAAGTGTTTTTCTTGTGAAATTTGTTGGGGTAGGTCGCGACTCTATACAATGCATATGTGGCGGCAGAGTGAGAAGTTTTGCCGGAAACTTTATTTATTCAACTAAAGGCGAAGTACTCGTGCGACTGCAATGCCAATGATTGACCTTGTTGCCGTGATTGCTTCGTACTTTGCAATTAATTCCACTTTTAATTTTTTGCATAAACCCCAACAACCCATCATCGGAGGAACATGTTTGTCTATACAAATATTATTTTACATTTTATAATAACTAAATATTATTGGTAAGTTGATTTATTTTCATAAATAGAATTTAATTATCAAATTAACTTGCATGAAATGTCTTAGTTTGTTGTCTGAAACTGTAGTGTTTTTCTAAATATTTATAGAGCTATCAAATTAAAAGCAACACAACTATTTAGAATATAAACACATGTAATGATGTAGCTAATATTAAATGTTCCACGACCAATTTTTACGTCCATATTTCTTTAGTTAAATTTTGTTTGTTTTTTTCGAAGCGTTCTATTAGAATGTTATGTTTGGCTCAGCAAATGTCTTGATTTGCTATGAGAAGTCGTCAGAGATTCCATTCCCGTTTAACTTTGTGATTAGATTTTCGTTCTATTTTGCAATCGGTTCATTGTGAGTTTTTGTTTTAGTTGACTCCGTTTTCGAAGATTTTCCAATGCCATTAAACTTGGTATTCATTGTCAAATTACAGTTTTTGTATCCTTTAGGGGCATCTCCATGGAGAGAATCATGGTTGGGAACAGCCTGTGTTATTGTTCCTCATGATTCGAACTTTCTGAATGTCAATCTAGTCAATGTGGTACCCGGCACTGTCAGAAAAAGTTTATTATATTTCTAATCTACCGGTTAGTAGGAGTAAGATGATCAAAAAGTTGTTAAAAACAACAAACTTTGATTTATGCAATTTACACTCCAAGTTATTTGGACAAAACGGATTGTTAAAAATGATCTACCGTTTGATGGAGCTATATTGATTACCTAGGCAATCAATACCACCCCATCAAACAGTAGATCATTTTTAACATATCGCTTTTATCAAAATAACTTGGAGTGTAAATTGCCTAAGTCAAAGTTTGTTGTTTTAACAACCTTTTGATCATCTTACTCCTACTAACCGGTAGATTAGAAAAATAACAAATCTCTTCTGACAGTGTGGAGATACCACGACAATAATGTATTTGAATTGACTATAGTTTTGGTGTGGTGGCCATATCTTATTTGAACTGCCAACCAAACTCCATTTTAGTGAAAGCCAAATTGAAACTAACAATACTTATATTTAATATAGTTTCAACTTGAGTTTCGATATTGCCCTAAACTTTTTTTAATAGATTTCAGTAATTTTTGGTTATAATAGGCTAAACAGTGTCAAGGTTCTTTAGTCAACATGACTCTTTTTCCGACATTTAAGGATCAGTTTCGGCTTCTACCAATAAATGAGAGAAGAATTGGTCGGCTGGTCGCACCCACTCACAAACTGTACAGTTCAACCTATTAATAATAATGACTTTTTTGTAAATACTTTTATTATGATTACTATTCTACACAAAATGCAATCTGTTTGTTTGTCGCGATTTAATAGTTATGTGAAAATCACTTTGACAAGTTTGTTCTTTAACGTGTTTACATTAAACAGACAGTAGACCTATACACAGTAAAAAACGATTTGAATAACCTAAAGTTAACTCATTGTATGGTTAATTGCAAAGTTTATTAAGACTAAGTGGTAACGATGGCTAGGCCTTCATTTTGCAAGATTTCAAGACCCTAACCTGTCACCCAATTGTCTATAAACGTTTTGATCTACAGTTGGTGTATATTAAACGCACTAAAATACATTTTATATGTAATAAAACATTTTTCCCTGTGCACGGGTGAAAATCAGTTAAAAGTACATGTATTATGAATCGTCCCCAGCTGGTCTATCTTTCTGTTGTGGTTCATTCAGAGTGGCTTGGGACGACGCCATCACGGTGCTTGATATATCATGATATTAATTTCATAAAACTTTGTATATAACTTTTATTCCAATTGACCAAATTTCGAATTTTATAGCTCAAAAGATGCGCAAAATTTTTATCTCCATGATTATATAGGTTTCTCTTTATTTGGTTGAGATATAAAAAAGATATAGATTTTTAAAAGGCTAATTTAAAAGCAAAAACCTCAGAGACCAATATTATGTACACGGACTACTGTCCGTGTACAATATTTCTCAAAAAGTCCTAAGTATAGAAATTTTTTTTCAATCATGTTTTAAAAACGTCAAAATTTACCTAGAGTCCTGAAAACATCTGCCATCCCTACAACAGTCAGAAGTATGTTATAGAAGCTGGTATTTCAGACCCAACTTAACAATTTATGAACAATCAAATCTATAATGATTTACCTCGTATCCGTCGATCTGCGATAAGTTTTCGAACATATTTTACACTCGAACGGCCTTTCGTTCGTGTGCGTCCTTTTGTGAATGTTCAGAGTGCCAACATACTGGAATCCGGCTCCGCAGACATCGCATAAATGGTTTCGACGCTTCTCGTGGATGTTCATAATGTGATGGCGAACAAGATACGGCGAAAGAAATTTCTTATCACAAATATGGCACACATGTTTCTGTAAAATTTGTATGGTAAAAGTAAACATACATATGGTGTATCCATTTAATAAACTATTAACCAGGGCATGACTTCAGCTGCCTTAATAGTGTCTTACTATTGAAAAACACTATTATGGCAGTTGATATAATGCCCTGCTAGTAACCAATTCTTCAATTTTCATTGTCAATGATTCTAGAAGCTACATTGACAGCATCAAAAATATGAGTTTGAAGACATTTTTAAAATAAAAAGTTTCATGGATTATACAGAATAAATAGCTCTTCCTTTCTATAACAGGTACAACAGATGTTTCAATAGAAAAATGTAATGAACTTGAAATTAAATTTTTAAAAAAAACAAGTAGAGTACCAAACCCCTTAGGTTTATAGTGGAGATATCCAAAAGACATTGCTCTAAAATCCACATTAAAAACTATCTCTTTAAATGAATGTGAAAGTTTCTTTTGTTTTAAATAAAATTTTATCCAAGTACAAATGTGACCTAAAGCTACCTCTTTTTAGATAGGGTTAGGTGACCTACATCCAGGGCATTGCCTTACCTGCCATGTTAGTTCTTTTTTTTCAGTAACTCCTATGGAGAAACTACCAGCAATAACCCTAAATCAATGCCCTGGTTCGGTGTTTATCCACAATACAAAAATGATTTGTACAGCAAGACATGATATGCCCAACAAATAACTATATAATAATTTAGGGAAAATAAAACCTTGGGGGAAAATGTAATACTAGTCTGTAGAGATAATTGAGCAACAAAAGTGAGATAAACTTTGTTATTTGAATGTGTACTATTGTCATCGAATTGAACAAGAATAGCACAAGTGAGGTAGTCCATCCCATTTGAATGTGGGTTGCCTCACTTGTGCTATTATCGTCCAATTGAACAACAAAAGTTGAAACTGAAGCCACTTACTTTTTCCACATAAACGCCAACATTGTGGACTTCTTTTTTGTGGATTCTCAAAACAGACTCTTTGTTGAATTTTTCTGAACATAAATTACATTGCCAAACCACATCCTCTTGATGCACCTGCAGAATGTGAACCTTTACTCAGTCTTTGTACAATTTATATCCAATGTAAAATAAGCATTACTATATTTTTATTATAATTAAAATATATTTTAATTATACATTTATTTATAATTAAAATATATTTTAATTAATGTCATATGAACAATATAAATATTTTAATTATAATTAAAATAGATTTTAACTAATGTCAAGTACTCAATATATTTTTAATAAAAAACAGAATTTTGAGTAAAATCAATTTTTTTCAAAGCTTGCAAAGAAATGCAATTTTAAATTAATGGTTATTTTTATTTTAGAATGGGTGTACAAATTTAAATGAAACCTTTTTAATTAAAAAAACAGAATGATATTGCCAATGGTAAAACTTTAAACTGAAAAAAAATTAACTACTTGTATACAATTTACCCTACTCATATATATTTAGTTTACCTTATTCATAAAGGACTTGCCTATGCATATACTACTTATCCCATATATGATTTACCCTACACATATACAACTCACCCTACACATATACAACTCACCCTACTCATGTGCGACTTGAAGCTTGCCCTTCTAACCGGTATTTCACATATTGAACAGATTTGACATTTTTTTTTGCTGATTTTATCCAGAAGATAAATTTTTGATCCGGATTTTTTCTTTAAACGTTTTTGGGAATACTTCAGAACGGCTATACCTGGCTGGAAAAACGACAACATCCACGTTTATTTCTATTTTAGATAAATAATAATAATAATCTAATAATTTGCCATACATATTGATAATAGCACAAGTGAGGTAACCCACACTTAAATAACAAAGCTTACCTCACTTGGCTATTGTCAATCCATATAGTTCATTTGAATTTTTCAACACATTTTTTCTCAAAAATTATTTATATTCATTATTAAAGTTTTAAAATAATTAAATGTTTGGATCAACAATAACACAAGTGAGGTTTACTCCATGTTATGCGAATGTGTGTTGCCTCACTTGTGCTATTGTTGATTTATTTACTAAATGAAGTAAAAATAAACCGACCCTTAATATCTCATTGGGATGAACATTTGCCAAATGTTCTGTAAAACCTGGGAAGCCGTTGAAAATGTGTCGCGTGCACAGGTTACACTCAATCCAACTGCCCTCGCAGTGAACTTTGTCGCAATGTTCGCGCAACTCCTCTTTTCCGGCGAATCCGGTTCTGTTGCATATTTTACAAATAATCATGTTTTTGGTGTCGTCATTTTCGTTAGACAAAAACTTTACTTTATCGTCATTGGTGGCATCGATGTTCAAAGAATCGTTTTCCACTCTCATTGCTCCAGGATCATATTTTGAAAAACGATTTTGCTTGGTTGAAGTCTGCAAACAAATATGAAATTAATTTCAATCTATTTGACTTTCTGAAAAATAATTATCCAACACAAAAATTTGAACTAGAATATTTTGAAAGATCAATATTTTTAACAATAAAAATGATTAATAATTATATATAATTAAATACATTTATATATAATTATATACAATTACATATTAGTGATACAAACAGCATCTCACCTGAGCAATTTTAGTTTTAAGTTCAGATTGTAAGGCAGAAAGTTGTTTCTTTATATCATTCAACTGTTCCTCCAGCTCATCAAATTTGTCGATCAACATGAAACATTTAATACAAACAACTCGATTGAAAAACTTGACGTCGTCATTGGACATTTGCAATGCATTTATCAAGACATTTGAAAGCGGATTGAGGGAATATGTGGAATAATCGTCGTAAACGTCTCGCCAGGCGTCTTTGTTTGGATTTATGTCCGAATGACAAATGGAGCAACATTTTCTCTTTGCTCCAGGCATTGCTTGCTCTTCTTTTATGGCATACGAACCGACTTCTGTACTGACTATCGTTTCTATTGCGACTTGATGCGGAACCAAACCAACTCCGATTTGAGACGCGTCATTTTGTTCGGACACACAGTCTATGATGGAGGCATAAGCGAGTGAACCGTCCTCCAACACCATCATGTCGATGGGTTGCTCGGTCGTGACGTCGTTCATGGAATTTATTACGAGTCGCTCGGTAGTTTCGTGACAGCCATCATTGCGATTCATTTCGAGTCGCTCGGTAGTTTCGTGACAGCCAACATTGTGATTAATTTCGAGTCGCTCGGTGTTTTCGTGACAGCCGACGTTGTGATTCATTTTGAGTCGCTCGGTAGTTTCATGACAGCCAACATTGCGATTCATTTCAACTATTTTCGATATCACAAATTATTTTTCAATCTGAAATATGTAAATTACATTCAAACTTTTCATTTCTTCAATTGTTAAAAATAAATTAAACAAACAAAATTAATATTCAATTCTTAAATAAATTCAAACTAATACACAATATTAGTTTGAGACATGAGAGGTTACATTAAAACATCGCCTGGAAGACAATAAAATTTATTATCATTGATAGGTTCAAACAAGATATTGACTAGCATCGGACACCTAATTTTAAAAATTTGTTCGTCACCCAATAAGCAATCATACCTTGGTGTTAAAAACCAAGGTTTTTTCCTTCAAGAATTTTTCGTCATCTTTTAACGAAAAAATTAGCCTAAAGTGGCCTTTTCTGTAATAAAATCTTAAAAACGATCGAAACCGATCAAAAATGACGTCCTCTTTGAAATGAAAAAATATTTTATATCACCCTGAATCATACAGTTCTCTATTTTTGTAGATGAGAATGATACTATTGTATTTGGCTCCATTGTTCATGTGGTATGAAGAGCAAACCCTGGACATGTTGATGCCTGCAAACTTATAAAATACAGCTCTCTGTTGCACATTAACAATACAAATAATATTCCATCATAGTAGTCTTCTACTCAATCAACGTCAATTAAAGTCCCACATAAAAATTTTGTCCGAGTTGTCATACAAGGATGATAATTTTTATTTAATAAATCTCTTTATAAATACATGTTATTTATATAATTAGCACCTTTTTTATAGAAAAATAATAGTAAATGTTTGCAGTTTAATATTATAAAATGTAATTTATTCTCCATTTGGTGTTTATGTAGATCCATTAATTTTAGTTCATTAATTATGTATGATCAATTAAGTAATTCTTATAATTCTATTTTTTTTACTTCTGCTACCAGCAATTTTCTTAAGTTAATGACTTCTTGGACAGCTTGAATAAAATAGCAATACCCTGATGTACGTGAAATGAGTATGTTTTAACTCTTACCACATTTTCTCGATTAGGTTTTTTATTCAAGGATTGCTAACATTAGTATGATAACATTTAGAAACAAATGAAATATGGCTATTTTAAGAATTATTACACTTATCTATAAAAGTGTTGAAAACATTAGTACAAGCTTCTGAGCAAAAATTGTTCTCCAAGAGTTATAAAAATGCTCTCCGAAAATTTCTGAAGACCCTCTTGAAAAACCTGATTTTTCCTAGTTTTGAATAAGCAGACACATTTGATTTCTTTTCTTTTTACACACTGTTGGAGTGGACAATGTGGAAGCCTAAGCTATTGGCTTGCAAAGTTGCAAGTTGTGCTCCTAGAAAATTGACGTTATGAATTGTATGCTCCTAGGTTTACGGGAATATAAAATTTGTGCTGTTAGAGTTATGGTAACTGTAAAATTCACAGAAGTTAATGTCCTTGAGGAAATTAAAAATTACATTTTAGCATCCTGTTTCAAACTTTCTAGAATTGAAAAAAAATACATTCAAACAGGGTGTCATTTTTCAAAATTTTGGTTTCGTGAGTTCAGCACATTTTTGTCATTTTTTAAGTTTTTATGGCAGAAATGTGACACATTTTGTATAAAAGAGTGCAAAAATGGAAAACTCAAGCACAGAAAAACACTCATTTATGACACCCTGCATTCATACTTCAGAACCTTTGGTGAAACTTACGATAGCTACCCAATTGTTGAATATAGAAACTAGCCGGTCACAACTCACTTTGTATGATGTATGACCTTTCACCTTTCTTCTTCTTTAAGTTGCTGAAATAATAATTAAAAATTTTAAAAAATACTAGAAAGTAACCAAGGCATTTATTTCAAATATTTATCCAGAACCAAGGTAAAACTTTATGACAGCTACTCTTTCTTACACCAATAAACTTTCTTTTGAAAGTTCTAGAAAAACTACAAAACCTCGCCAAACTCAACCTACTTGTATGTGCAGAGTGTAAATATATAAATAAGATGACCTATACAAAAGATCCCAAAAGAAATTGGGTAATACTACAGTTTAGCCCACCTATTAATGTGCCTGTTTCTTTAAGAAATGTTAAATATTTTGAAAATTACTTACACTAGCTTATTGTATATCACTATCGCTTTTGATTTATGTAATTTTCTTAATGTTTTGATTAATATAACTTATGGAAAAAAAAGAATCAAATGACTAAATTTCTCCAAGAAATATCGTACAACATTGACAAGGACAGGGGTACCAACGGTTTCATTTTCAACATGGTGTGAAATACAAATGTAGGTTAGACTAATATCATAATGTGTTTTTGGCCACCGAAAACCATTTGAGGAGCAGCCAGGTTAGGTTTTGTTTGGTGGGTCACGTACCGTCACGATAATGTTAAAATTTGCTTAATTATTGTTTTATGGGGAACTTGGGAAGCAATAAGATAGCCCAAGTCGTGTTTGAAATGGGACGTCATCCAGTGCGTCAGAAGGGTATCAAAAAATTTTTATAGAACATTTTTCATAACTCTTGGAGAATGTTTTTCACTCAGAATCTTGCTCCAATATTTTTAGCTATTTAATGAATTTGTGTATTTTTCATTAAAATCAGCCCTGTTGCACTTATTTTTCATGTATTCACACTAATATTAATATCCAGTTGAAAACAAGGAGTCTATACTTTTGTTCTTCTTTAAAAAAAAGAAAAAATATTTGAAAACTTCAAATTTGGAGAACACCTGATAGAATTTAAGGACAAAGTTGAACTGGCTGGACAAATCTATTTTGGAATTTACTTTATAAATAGTTTTAAATTGAAATATGAGGTGAATGTGAACCGAATATGATCATTATTAACAAAATTTAGTAAATAATACAATAATATTAATGATGGATTTTGTACGCATCGTATGTTCGCCAGTCAAGCTGCTCGAAAGTAATGGGATTCGCCCGTAAAAACAAAAGAACTCCGCCACCGTGAGTCACGTGACTTCTCAATGCCAAGTTGGTTGAACATTTCATCTAGCACTTTTGGATAAGTTTGAACATAGGTAATACACCGAAAACCATTTTAGGAGCAAAGTTACGTTAGGTAAGGTTAGGTATGGTCACGGTAGTGCTAAATTATGCTTAAATACTTCTGAAATAATGATAATAGTTCGTGCTGCAAGACCAATTTATCGTACATCGTATCACGATTTGTCCGTTCATTTCAACTTTCACCGGAAAATTTTCAGTTTCACGGTACCATTCTGTATTACTATTAGGCACTATATAAACTAAACTAACCTAACCACAAATTAGTTGAACAAAACACTAATTTTTAATAAAAAATGTCTAGAAAAAAATATTAGAAGTCTTAAAATATCCCTCGCATAAACCTAGCACCAACAAGAATTAGCAGACGACAGTCAGACGGAAGATTAAAATTCCTAATATATTAAAGGTTCTATTTACTAAATTTATTTTTTCCAAAATCCCCGCAGGTACTACCCATATTTCAATGCATTAAAGCTTTTTAAAAATAATTTGCCATAAGAAATTCCTATTAACGCTGTCAGTCTCAAATCTAAATTGACCGTGAAGTGGTTCTAATTGGTGTATTTGGCCACCGAAAACCATTTAACCCTTTACCGTCTGAATTTTATCTAATGAATTAAAAAAAATAATTCTCATTTGTATAAACTTTTATAGGCATCAGGATATAACATAAATGAAAAAACTTCAAAAATATTTTTTAATAAAAAAAATATATTAACAAGACTGTGAGATCCACTTGGTCACATGGCATATTATGTACCATGGCTTTGAAAGTACATTCGGGCGAATGACTAGAAATAATAAAAAATAAGAAAAATATTCTAAACATAGAAAAATATATATAATATCCTTCAAAAACATATTCCTTATATGAACATATAAACATATTCCTTATATTGATCATAAACTAGCTTTTATCACAATTAGGTTCCATTTAAAAATATTAACTATGTTATGTGATTTTATGCTATCACTGTTATAATATGTATTTATTCCATATGAAATTTAAGGAAGCAATTGCGTGATCGTT
>JARUHE010124005.1:0-14590 GCA_031471125.1 Archaeomysis grebnitzkii | reverse complement strand
CAATAACTAAGCCTATATGAAAAGAAATAATAATAGTATAGATGATATATAAGCATTCAAGTCATTGTCTAACGCTGCCGCCGCCGACGAGGACGAGGACAACGACATCGGAAACGCTACGCCTATGTAGAGCTTCGCTACGCACGCTCGACAAAAATGACAAGCTTAAAGAAACAAATTTTTTAAGTCATGTTTAAAAAAGATATAAAAATAAGCTTACGGCTAAGTATACAAAATCGTTTCATGTGTTGTTTTATAAAAATGAAAAGTCTAACAATACGAAATAATTGTATGTGTTTTCAAATGTGAAAAAATCTCTAAAAATAACAAACTTATAGAATTTTTTTTATGTAATGTTTAAAGAAAACAACAAGCTAAAAGCTAAAAATACGTACAACACGTTTTATGTGTTATTTAAAAAAAAACAAGTCTAACAGTTTAATATAATTGTAGGCGTTCTTTTAAAAATGACTAATTTAAAGAAGCAATTTCCTTTTATGTAATGCTTAAAAAAAACAACTAGTCTAAGCCTAAAAATAGAAAAAAACATTTTACGAGTTGTTTAAAAAAGTAAAAACAAAAAGACAAGCCTAACAACATAAAATCCTTTTATGAGTTGTTTAAAAAAATGAAAGACTAAAAATGACAGGTTTATCAATATAAAATTGTTTTATGTGTTGTTCCAAGAAATAATAAAAACGACAAACATTTTAATGTGATGTTATGAAAAATGAAAACTGCTGACTCATCCACAAACTTAAACCGAACCTGAAAATATTAGCAGCGGCAAAAAGCCCTTCAGCGATGAGCATTGGGTCCCACGTGTCCCACTCCTGACGCGGAAGGTGCGACGACCGGATGTTCAGCTTCATTTCTTGCTGCACCTGAAAAGGGGAGGAGCCAAGTTGTTAGTATCATACTATTATTAAAAGGGGAGAGGCAAAGTTTTTAGTATCATAATACTATTAAAAGAGAAGGAACTAATTTATTAGTATCATAATACTATTGAAAGGGGAGGAGCCAAGTTATTAGTATAATAATAATATTAAAAGAGGAGGAACCAATTTATTAGTTTCATAATAATATTAAAAGGGGAGGAGCCAAGTTATTAGTATCACAATAATAATACAAGGGAGGAGCTAAGTTATTTGTATCATAATAATAGTAAAAGGGGAGGAGCCAAGTTATTACTATTATAATAATATCTTAACAACTGTATTCATAATTACATTTATAATTATGACTATAAGTATAATTTTAATTGCACCTATAACTATTATTATAAAAATTATAATCATAATTACTATTATAATAATTTTAATTGTAACTATTTCTAATGCTGTAATAATTTTAAATGTTATTGATATTATAATAATAAAAAATGAATTATTCAGTTGTGAAAAAAAGAGTCAAGAATTCTAAATTTGCGGGAAGAATGTTAGAGAGTTAAAAAGTTCATGCATGTGCCAGCTAATTTATATTATATTATAATAAAATATATAATATATAATAAAATACAATAATATACACAACACCATTTGTTATAATAAAATATATAATATATAATAAAAAACAATAATATATATAACATTATTATAGTCTACTAAAATATATATAACATTATTATAGTCTACTAAAATATATAATATAACATAGTATATCATAATTTAATATATGTAATATAATATATTAATATATTATTGCTTTATTATATTATAATATACGATATAAAATAATATAATATAATATACTAAAATATATTATTATTTGATTATATTACATCATACAAGTATTGCAATATAGTATAATATACTAAAATATAATAAGTTATAATATATGATTATTTTGCTATATTATGTTATTCTATATATAATGTAATATGATATATTAGAATATATTATTATTTTATTGTCTTATACTATAATGTAATATAAAATAATATAACGAAATAAATTACAATATATTGTTATTATATTATAATTATATTACATTATACCATAATATAATAAAATAAATTATAATATACTACCATTGTATTATAATATAAAAATATAAAATAATAGTATATTATAACTATTAGGCCTATATATTGTTATATAAAATAATAACGGTATAGTATAATTATTATGTTATAGTATACAGTAATATATTGTAATAAAACAAATTAAAACATTTTTATTATATTATATTATAATATAATATAATATACTATAATATACTATAAGATAATATACTATAATAAATTATAATACATTATTTTATTAGTTATATTATATCAAGTATTGTATTAAAATGTAAAAATAATATTATACAATAATATACAAAAATGATATTATATTATAAAATAAAAATAATATGCAGGTTGTTGGGACTTCAAATTGATTGAAATATCTACAAACACAGAAATGTTTTGTTTGCTTGTGTTTGAGAAATGATAAATATTTCGAAGGAAGTGAAGTTGTTTTACTAAAGTTTCGTGAAATCTAGTGAAGACTACAAGTTTAATTTTTTATTTTAAAGGAAGTAATTAAATTATGTTGTTGTTTTACCTATTATATTATATATGGATCGAGTATAGCACAAATGAGGTAACCCACATTCAAAAAACAGAGCTTATCTCACTTGTGATTTTTTCGATCCATATATGTTCTATTTATTGTTAACTTAAAAATGATTGAAGTTATTGACAAGGTTTATTTATTTTTTTTATTATTTATTTATTTATTTATTTATTTATTGACAAGGTTTACTTATTTCAAGTTAAATACTTTTTTTAAAAAGTCAGATGGTTGTGTTTTGTTCTCAGTGAACCCAATTTATCCCAATTTATCCAATTATTCTCAATTGAGTCAATTACTGCAAATAATCTTACGTGATAGTAAGCCACAATTCTCAAGGCAATCGTCGCGACGTAAAGAGCGTTGGTGATGAAGTCAATGACGTTCCACATGTCTCCCACATATTCGCGGAGGCCTACGTCCCACAGCTGCTTAATCTCCGACCAGATCAAACCTGAAAGAAGATTTAATAAATAAATCAAACCTAAGATATAACAAAATAAGCTAACCTAAACAATATAACTTACTAAGCTAACCTAAGAAATATAACCTAATAAGCAAACCTCCAATAATAGTACTATAAATAAATTAAACCTACAAATACAATAGAATAAGCTAATCTAAAAATATAACAAAATGAGCAAACTTACAATAATAGTGTAATAAATAAATAAAACTTAAAAATATAACCTAATAAGCAAACCTAAAACAATAGTGTAATAAATAAATCAAAGTATAAACAAATATAACAAAATAAGCAAACCTAAAATATAACAAATAATCAAACCTAAAATAAAAGTGTAATATTTAAATCAAACCTAAAAACATAACTAAATAACTAAAACTAAAATAAAAATGTAAGAAATAAATCAAACTTAAAAAATATAACAAAATAAGCGAGCGTAAAATAAAAGTGTGATAAAAGAGTATTAAATAAAAAATGTAATGAAAGAATAAAAGTTAAAAGATAATGAAAGAATCAAACCTGAAAACTATAACAAAATACATAAACCTAAAATGAAAAATATTTAAATTATCATACCTAATATACAAAAAAATAAGCAAACCAAAAATAAAGTATGATAAAAGTCAAACATAAAACTTATAATGAAATAATAAAACCTAAAAAAGTAATGTAATATTCAAACCTAAAAACATAGCAAAATAAGTAAAAAAAACTAAGAAAATTAATACAATAATCATACATAAAAATTTTAATGAAATAATCAAACCTAAGAAATATAATAAAATAATCAAACCTAAAGAATGTAATAAGACAATGAAACCTAGAAATGTATTGGCATAGTCAAACCTAAAAAATGTAGTAAATAATCCAACCTAAAAGTGTAATTAAAAAGTTAAACCTAAAAAAGTTAATAAAATATTCAAACCTACAAAAACTATTGAAAGAATCATTCCTAAGAAACTGTAAAAGCGAACCAAGTCCAAAAATAAAAAAAGTTCAATATATAAATTGTAGAATGAAAGCATATAAATAAACAAACAACAAGATAAACAAATAGGAAGAAACAAATAACAGTGGTTGTGGAGCTTAATAATTGTTATAAATTTGAAATACAGTATAACATTTCGTCTATTCATCTTTGCGACGTGAAACAACTATTTTTCTAAACTATTATTCATCCATTATATTCGTACCTTCTAGTCTAGTAAGAAACATTGCGATCTAATGCATTATGTATATTTTTAAGTTTTCTTATGATCTCTTATTTAATTTTTGAATAATAAAAACATGTTTGCGTTCATTAGCTGCTAGGTCTTGGTTAATTGTTAGCAAATGCTATCAGAATGAGTGGACTTTTTTGTATCAAATACTATAGAAAATTGATGCTAAAACTTAATCCTCCCACTTTCCTACAATTTATCAAGAGTTGCTAATGTTTGTCAACAATTTAAGTAGTTATTGAATGCAACCACTTTTTTGTAGCATGAAGCTAAGTAGTTATTGAACGCAAACATTTTTAAATAGTTATTGAACGCAACCACTTTTTAAATAGTTATTGAACGCAAGCAATTTTTTTGAAGCATAAAGCTAAAGCGGTATTGGTTCCAGTGAAAATATTAATAAACATCGATCTATGACATTAATGTGAGGCTGATATTTAAGATTGTTAAAACACTATGCATCAAAAATATTCTAGTTCAATAAAGCTTGGTTAATTGAAACAAAGAATAATTTTATAAATACTTCATAGCATAGTAATAACACTAAAAAATAGGCACAATTGAATGCTACGCATTGAAAGATGTGTTTGTATGTTGAAAAAATTTAGAAAATTGTGTAACTTTGTTATACAATTTTATATATTATTATGTTAACACTTTTCTCTTATTTGTTTCCAATAAAATTATTTCTTAACCTTACAAAATAATTGGTTCATCTGAATTTGATAAAAAACTGGCTAAATCTAAAAACTACTAAATTGTCTATTACTTAAAAAATACAAACTTTAGGAAAAACAATTCTTCAGGTATTAAACCTTAGAGTTTCCAGTTTTTTCATTTGTTTTAAATAAACTTTTCTCTAAACCTTCAAACAAAGATCTCGGTTAACCACGAATTTCAACTTTCTTATAAAATGTATGTTTTAATAAATAAATACGGTTTTTACAAAAATCCTTTGTGACATCAGTGTATAATGTTGTTCTTTATTTTCATTTTGAAAAAAATGGCAAAACCTCGGCAGAGTTCACAAGTCATCCACTGCCCCAACAACAACAACAAAAACAACCATAGGTCGTTTATAGAAACTTTTTTTTAAACACAGCTTAATAATATGAAAAATCCCGTCTCACCAAAGACCCAAGCGAGGATGAGCCACTCAACAAGTGATGGAGGAGCGCCTCTTCTGGTAGTGACGTCGGTGGCGATCCACTCCTTCCACTTGTCCGTGATGGAGATCCACTCGAACAACACCGTCTCGATCCGCTGCGACGCCAGGATCAGTAGGACTGCAAAAGAATTAGTTGGTGAAGTCTGTCACTTTAACTTTTTTTCTAACGTACAGTTACATTTTTAGTCCGTTTTTTTTAAATAACTGATCAACGTTCAATACACTATACATCGTACAATCAAACTGTGAAGTTAATACAATCAACCCCTTAAAGTAAAATTTACCATATAATCAACCTCTTAACATCCAATGAACTATATAATCGACATCTTAACGTCAAAATAACTATATAATCAACCTCTTAATGTCGAACTAACTATATAACCAACATCTCAATGTTCAATTAACGTCCAATTAACTATACAATAAACCTCTTAACATCCAATTAACTATATAATCAAACTATTAACATCCAATTATCTATACAATCAAGACCTTAACGTCCAATTAAATATACAATCAAGACCTTAACATCCAATTTACTAAATAATAACCTCTTAACGTCAAAATAACTATATAATCACACCCTTAAGGTAAAACTAACTATATAGTTAACCTCTTAACGTCAAATTAATTATACAATACCCCTTAATGTCTAATTAACTATATAACCAACCCATTAACTATATAACGACCACTTTAACGTCCAATCACTATATAATTAGTCCTTTAATGTCCAATTAAATATATAATCATCACCTTCACGTCCAACAAATTATATAACCAACCCCTTACCGTCCAATTAACTATATAACCACCACTTTAACGTCCAATTAACTATAGAACCAGCACCGTAATGTGCAATCAACTATATAATCAAACTCTTAATGTCCAATTAATTATATCAACACCTTCACGTCCAACAAACTACATAACCAACCCCTTACCGTCCAATTAACTATATAACCACCATTTTAACGTCTAATTAACTATAGAACCAGCACCTTAATGTCCAACCATTTATATAACCAACCCCTTAACGTCTAACTAACTAGAGAGCCAGCACTTTAATGTCCAACCAACTACAGTATATAAATACCCCTTAACGTTAAATTAACTTTAGAATCAGCACCTTAATGTCCAACCAACTATATAAATACACCTTAACGTTCAATTAACTATAGAACTAGCACCTTAATGTCTAACCAACTATATAACCAATCTTTTAATGTCAAATTAGCTATAGAACCGGCACCTTAATGTCAAATCAACCATATAATCAACACCTTAACGTCAAATTACAACACTACTCATCAAAATTGTGTTGCATAAGTGTAAATAAATTTGTTGAATTAAAGAATATATTATTCGTATAACTAATCGAATTTACAACAAAGATATATCATTGTATGTAACACCGTACATTTATAGCAAACTATTAAGAGTTTATGAAAGGTTTCTATTTTACTTTATATGTGTCGAAACTTTAAAATTTTTGTGAGAAAATAAAAGTTTTAGGATTTATTTTGGTATTTTTGCACAACTAAAATGTTTTTGACATGCATTGTTGCTTTTCATCATAATCATTAGATACCTCCCAAATAAACGATACCTCGTATGATAAAAACTGATACAGCATTTATCGACTTGCAATCAAATATTTTTTGACTTCAAAATGTTCAAAAAAGCTTAAAACTTTTCGTTTTAGGAGTTGTATATAATTTTTAAGAAACAATAGTTTACTGTATTTTAACCCTTTAACCAATACTATCGGAAATGTTTTCTCAAGAAATTAATATATACTCGTATGCTGTTATATCCAACATTTTTTTTGTAGTATGACATTTCAATCACAAAAATTTAAAGTTTTTGTTTTAGAGAATTATAGAAAATTTTATTTAAAGAAACGGTGTTTAGTAGAACACTAATTAACAATTCCATGACTCCTTTTTTGTAAAAAGTTTAAATTTGTTGAGACTTTAAGCAGTACTGTTTGTTACGTCACGCAAAACTGTTGGTCATGTATAAAATATATATTTTCTCTTAAATCAGTCATGATGGATGATGCATATGATGAAAAACAACCAAATGCTAACTCATGACAAAAAATTAAATGTACTGTACAAAAAAGCAAGAATAAAAATGGTAAAATTAAAATTTTCCCATTAGTATATAAAATTTAATAACAAATATGAAATAAACGAGAAACTATTAATTAACATATTAATGAACGTTGATAAGAAAACGATTTCACATGAAGTGATATGTTGTAAATTTGATAAGATGGACGAGCGCGACATTGATCTGTGTATTGAAAGAGGTCTGCAAAAATAATTTAGTTTTAATTAAAGCTTGATGAAATTAGTTTTTGAAATCATCATAATTATTAATACGAAAAAGTATCAATTTGTTGCTGGGTATGTACTGCAACATATTAACATTGGTATTGAAAATAGCTTCTATTAAAGAATACCATTTTGTTTCCATGTGTTCAATGAAAGGTTGCTTGTGTTTTCTCGTACTACATTGTAAAGAATAAAGGTTATTTTATTTAATAAGTCCAAAATATCTTTTTTTAATAATTATATAACATGTGTTGTGTTATGCTTATTTATTAACCAATTTCAGGCAACAACCATGTAAGTATTTAACACATCCTTAAAATTACTCTACACATATAGATACTTTAAATCATATAATAGTTTAGTTTAACATTTTGAATAGTATATTAGGTAATATGTGCTACTACAATTACACGATTTAAGGTTTTTGTTTGTGTGGTGTTATCGTTTTTTTTATGTGAGTAATCTTCATTCTGCTCACCGCTTAATTCCTTTTTATTATTCATATTCGAACATATCGGTCAATAACCTGAGAAATTTCAAGCCGATCTTTGATTTCCAATTGCTATATTTTTTATTAACATTGATTGGTATTGGATGAAACTCGTTACCTTGTAAAAGTTTTTAAATCTCAAGTTTTATTGTTTCTTATCTTCCAGCCATTCTGAGAGACACCTGGTCCTCCAAGAACCAACACCAACTCTACTACAGGCCTCCCGTATTACGTGCCATACAATTCTGACATTGGAAGCACAGCTGGTGGCAAAGACACCAACCATAATCGTATTTTCGACCCAACTTTTCTTCATCTTCGATCAACTTCGTTGGTCATATATCAACTATTTTAACAGTGATCGTTCGACAATAAAGTTAATCCCGGATCAAGAAAATATGGTCAAGAACATATTGTGTAATAAGGAGTTCGATGCGAAAGGCTGCAGCAGTGTCGGTCTGCCAGACTATGGTCCTCGGTCGCACCAGCAATTTCCATTTCAACTTTTGTCTTAATTATTTCTGGTCATCTCACTTGATTATATATTACCATATGGTGTCCACCTGCAGTCACTTTCTAATGTCATATTCCTTGTGTTTATTTTCGCATTTCCATCTTTCCAGCGTCAATTATACTAATCTTGCGGATCCTTAAACTGGACATGACTTTGTTGGTTGTGTAGTTACTTTGTGAGTTCTTATTAGAGATTTTAATATTTTTTCCTTTGAAATAATTATTTAATTATTTAGATCCAAATCAAAATGGCTCTACCGCATGTGGTCTAGGTGGTTAGTTTTTTTTTCAATAATTTGAAACAATCATACGCTAGTATGTATTTCAAGTAACATTCATAAATGTTACTTTTTAAAATGCATTTTTTGAACATAATTATTTAATCATTTAACTTTGAGCGTCTTCTTATAAGATGAATGAAAAAATATAGATGTTTTGCAACCTTACCAACTCTTTTTGTGCAAGCACATAAAACTGTTTCAAAATACTTACACTTAAACATAAAAAAGAATGCTATTTTCTAAATACTTCAAACTTATTAGTAACATTTAAAGTGTGAACAAAATTGGTTTGGAACCAACAAAATTTATATTTGTAAATTACGACAATGAACAATATTTGAAAACATTAAAAAAAATTTGTAAACTATTCAAAATACAGTTTAACCATTTCATCAGGCTATAACATTGCAAAGTTAATTGTTATTACACAACAATCAAAGTATTCTTCAAGTACCAAGTTCTTATCAAGGTCTATTTACTTATTTGTACTGTTATTCCTTAAACTAACACACAAGCTTATAAATAACACAAGTAGCATTTAATTACCAAATAACATAAGAAAAACGTTTATAAATATAGGAAGAAAGTGGATGCATAAACAAGAAACAGCTAAACAGGTACAGTGGCCAAAACAATCAATGGAGTTGATCAGAACTATGCAATCAACTTTAACACGAAATTACACAAATTCCTTCAGAATCGCTTAGAATATTAATAATAAATAAGTTAATAGATAAAATGTTTGAAACTAGCAAGTAAGTCAAATAAAAAATTCTTATAATAACAAAATAAACAAACTATTCCATTGTTCCTAGACACAAAAAATCGACTTAACATCCAAACAAAATTTCTCAACTTTGTCCCAGACATTTCGCCAAAATCAGAGCTCGAAATACAATAAATTCAAAATGAAACATTAATTGACACAAGATCTTCATTTGGGATATTTATGTCGGTCATTTACTTCGTTTATTTTTTCCAAAAACAAAATTACAAAACAGACAAGAAAAAAAATGTTTGTATTTTTGTATTCATTATATAGAAGAACAACAACTTTTATTTCTTATCTGTATTGTATGGAAAACTCAAATACATAAAATAGATTTGTTTCAAAAAGTTTAAATATTTTTAGAAAAATTGACTTTTTTCACTTTTGTATTTTTATAAATAAAAATATAACTTATTTGCAAAATATGAAAAAACAAAAACCCGTTAAACACTTGAAACTACTAGGCTATGAAAGGTTTTATTAAAGAAACAAACTAATTATGGTGGATAAAGTACCATCTCTGTACCTAACAAGGTTAAAATGTAAATAGCGTTCTTTTAACATGAATAAAAATAGATGAACAAAAAAATGAAAGTTACCACAGAAAAACTATTTTAAAAAAAAGTTGAAACTCCAGTCTCAAAATAAAATAAATAATATAAATATTATAAATAAATGAAAAAATATGAAATACCCAATAAATAAAAAAAATATAAAGTTCATAAAAAATTTGTAGAAAAGTAGTAGGTTGTTTTATAAAAAAAGCAAATATGTGCCTATTTTAAAGTTATTTGATCTATAAAGAAAAATTCATAAAAAGCTGTAGGAACGTGTTGGTAAATTGTTATACATCATCTACTCGTATGCACTAAGTTTGAAGCAAAACTCTTCAACATTTTGTGGAATGTGAAATGGTACAGACAACAACGACGACGACTACGGAAGAGTAACTGCTGTCTCAACTTAGTAACATTCAATCGACAGTAAAAAGCAAACATATCTCATCAATCCTTATATAATAGTGAAACTTGTGTTTGTTTTTTATTATTTTTATTCGGTCCCGGTGGAACAGGCTATGGATGCAAGTAGAACACATTCACCACTGCGTTTTGCGAACAGTATCTGATGTTCTCAGGTGGTCACCCAACCAAGTACTAATCAGACCCAACGTCACTTAACTTCGCTCACTGATCAGACGGGAAGCGGTGTTTCAATGTGGCTATAGCCGTTGACGTTTCTGCTTTGAATGAAGAATAATAATTTGCTGTTACTCACTTCTTTCAAACAATTAATTTTCTATTTCGCAAAAAATATTGACAATGTTGATTGAGTAACACAGATTCCACAGTTTTTAATGTTTTTTTGTATATCTATTCCAGGATCTCAGGCGCAATCGACAAGTTAAAAATTGTCGCATTTGAAAACTCTGTTTTGCAGTTAAAATGAAATAAGTTTTTTCAGTAAAACAACTGTCATTAAACATTAAACTATATAGATTACGCCTTATTGTATACTGTGATGTTATTTACAACACATACACACTAAAAATATAGAACTTAATTAAATTAGTTTGTTTTTCTGCAGTATAATACGATTACCTTTTTCTCTCAAACTTCAAGGTATAATTCAATAGTTCTCAAAACTGTATAGAAAGACTATGTTTATACATTATTGAAAATGAAAACAATAGTGCTGGATTGATAATATTACATTAACATTTTTATAACTTGCACTAACAATGAGTAAAATTTGAATTTTTTGAAATAGCTAAATTGTTTTAGTAAATTGAGACAGAAAGTCAATGAAACATAGGCTATGAAAAATGATTAATTACTTGTATGACTAACTTCATGATTAATCGATGAAGTGGTATTGATTTTATTTTGGTTTTGGCTTAACAAATGAAATAATATATGCATCACACAAACAAACATATAAACATGCATTTAATTCTAAATAGATAAGTAAAAATAGGCAAAAAGGAGGCAATTGCGATGTTTCTTTATTTGAAATGATCAACTGTTGAATTCTTTGAATTAACTTGATATGAATGTTTAGTATTGTATTTATATCGAAATTTTAATTTTAATTAAAATTTCAATATAAAACAAATAATTTACATCCCCATATGATTAGTATAGCCAAATATTGAGTATTTACAACAAAAGAGACAAATCAATGTATAATATAACATAAAAAACTTCTAATTATGTATTTGATAAGCGATTATATGAACAAGCACGAGCTTTATAAAATGTTATAACTAATATATTAAAACTGTTCTTTCATTAAATTCTAACAAAGTTTTATCTAGCCCTTCAAATAGCATTTTTCCTTAACCATCAATTTGATGATAAATTATAAAAAAAAAAGTCTAAAATGTCCTAGCATCTATATTATTCAAGAAAATATATTTTTTTTGGGAAAAAGTCCTTCATGCATTCTATCTTAGAATCTCCATTTTTTCATGTGTTTTAAATAAACTTTTTCTTTACCTTCAAATAAAAATCTCGGCTAACCATGAATTTTAACTTTCGTAAAAAATATTTTTTAATATTTCACAAAAAAACCTTAGTGAAACCAGTGTAGAATGTTATGTTCTTTATTTTCCTTTAAGAAAACTTTTCTGTAGAATCATCTTTTTTTATTATTCACCGTCCCAACAACACCAACACCAACTCCAATCTCAACCAGAGGTCAGTTATTGAAGTTGCTTTTTCAAACACAGGTTAATAACTAACACCTTTGCTGGATATAGCGTGGATCTGCCCAGTCTACTTGTTCGGTTATTTAAGAAGTAACCAGCAGTACTAAAATATGTAATTAATAACCTAACTAAGGCACTATAACTAAGACTATGGTTTTGGACATAATTTCCTAATGTATATAACTACTTACGTAAGCTTCTGATTTCATTATCTAATAACTATATCTAAACCTTAATTTGTTTTTATTTAAAGTATATTGCATACAAAAAGAACAATTGAAAATTTCGTACTTCATTTTTTTTCTTAACCTGTCTCGTTCTGTAACAATATCATCATTGGTGTTGCATCTAAGAATTGTATGTGCAACATGGTTATGCAACATGGTTATGCAACATGGTTATGCAACGGGTTCTTGAACGTTTTCGAGGTTTCAAATTTATTAGTTTCCTGCCACTTTGTATTTTATACCAATTCTATTACTTATATTTAGATTTAAATATTTTTTTTATTACCTACAGTTTGTTTTCCAACTGTACTTTTGAAATGTGTAAACATGTCTATTGTAAGCTTCTCCTTAGAAATAATTTCAATATGTAATCTACGTTAAAAAATTTGTATAGCTACATTTTCTAAATATACCATAATATTAATAAATTAAATAATAAGAAAACAATTTTTTTAAACTAAATGCATGTTCATGTTTTGTTTTTCATCGAATAAACCTTTTAGAAATGTGAAATATAAAAGAAAAATTTATGTAAAAAAGAAACAAAAAATGAGATAAAAAATGAAAAAATTATGGCATTCATACAAAGGAAAAAGTGTCAAAATCAACATAATTGATGTCAGAGACCTTTTCAAGTATAAATAAGAACAAAAATAGCTGCATCGTTTCTTCTCTCATAATTGTAAATTGATACTTGCTCTGGTCAATTTTATTTGTTGAGATGGTCATAGGATGTCAGATTTTACAAGATTTTGTAATATTTGATAAGGTTTTGTTAGACTTGCTTGATCAATCTACTTTACAAAACCTGGATTGTAAAATTATCTTGTAGTGTCGATAATGGTTTGAGAAATACAAACAAAGTTATTGGAAGATTTTTTACGTTATATTTTTATTAAAAAATCCATATGTAAATGAATCAATAATTAGAAATGCAAAACAAATACAAAAATATAAATCATCATTCAAATACATTGATGGAAAAATTGAAATGTCTATTTTGAAATATTTCTATATAGAATCATGTTTCTTGTTCCTTTAATATACGAAAGTATCTAAAAAAGTTATTGTTAAGTATTTAAGAAAAAGAAGTGCTATATTCTTTGTAATAATAATAATTATAATAATATAATAATATATAATATATAATATAATAATATAATAATAATAATTATAATAATAACAATAATAATAACAAAATAAGTCTATATTCTTTGTATAGAGAGCTTAGTGTAAAAAAGAGGAGACGATGAGAAAAAGTAAAATATAATACGATATATGATGATAGAAAAGACGCGATTACAAAATAGAGAGAATAAAAGAAAGGAGAGAAGACGAGATTAAGAAATAGAAAGAACAAACAAAGAGAGAAAACGAGATTATAAAAAAGAGAAAAGAAAAGATAGGAGAGCAGATAAGCAAACAGAAGCACAAAATAAGAGGTAAGAGTGAGATTTTTTATACACTAACAACAATGGCAAAAGATGAAACAACATCAGTAAATAAAATTGATTGGCAAGTTGAGTTTAAGTGTGAAAAAAGGTAACGTTGAGTACTTGAATAGTATTTAGAGTTATACACAATTATGCCTATCATTCAGAAGATGTTTGCCAATTAAATTATCGGATCTATTTTTTTATCAGCATAGCTTAAAAAAATGTAATAAAGGCATCAATCAAATGTTTAATTAAGTATGAGTTATTTTTTAATGCATCATACGATGGAGACAAAGACATTCACCGCCTGAAATACTGAAAAATATTATATATATATATATATATATATATATAAATTTTATTCACTAGGAAAATGAAAAAGGTGCTAGAACTAACGTTTCGTCTCTTTA